>ML796562.1:166788-207560 GCA_009831015.1 Picea engelmannii
TGGACCAAGTAAGTATAAACTCCCTTATATAGATATTCAGTACTTCAATTTAATTTTTTAGTTTGTTTTCTGGGTGGGCGTTGACCTTAAAAAGGTCGGCCCTAGGTACACGCGAGTTGTCTCTGGACAGGTCGCGTGTACATTTGGGCAGAGTAAAGTCTGCCCGCGTGTACACGTGACTGTCGCCTCTACAGCCTGTGTGTACCCCCCCTTTTGTAGTGAAAATCAAACCAAAAGAAAGTGCTAACCCTCCTTCACCTTGTTGTGTTGGCAGGATGTATGTCCAGTGGAGGGAAAGGGAGCATGAGGCAATCAGTGAGTTGGTTGCAGCAGATCCGAATGTCGTGGCCATGTTAATGCAATGCGGTTTACTAAAATTCTTTCTATGTCCATTTATGCACGCACAACCAAGGCTATTGAATGCCTTGATTGACTACTGGCACCCTGATGTAGAGGCTTTTATGCTAGAGGGCCAATCACTGGTGCCCACCACCAAGGATATCTACTTTCTGACTGGCCTCTCAAGGAGAGGGGAACCAGTCAACTTCCGGACGTTTCCTGTGGGACCGAGCAAGATCTCGAAACTAATAGCCGAGCATTGTGAGGCTGGGACTGACCATGTGGGCTCCCAGGTACCTATTAGTAAGATTACTAGCTTAGCGTTGCAGACTATATTGTTACTGATTGGGTGGATTACCGGCTCAGCAGCCTTGCATCAGGCGTCTCGCACACAGATGAACTATGTCATCCAGTGCTTGAATGCACAGATTTTTGACTGGAGTACCACACTGCTCGAGTGCATGAAGAGGCAATTGACAGATTGCCGACAGCGGACACAAAAAAACTTCGGGTTCGAGACCATCTTGTGTTCATTCTTTTTTGAGAGAGTTCCAAGTTTTAGTCCTCGGGTTGTAGTATGAGATCATCAGGCCTCATTCCCTGCAGTGTGTAGATGGTCAGTATTACTGCCGTGACAGGGTGTTGGAAGGACCGCTGAGTCCTTCGACGATGATTTCTTTGCGTGGTTGTCAAGACAGATCCCTGTGATTGAAGACTACCCATATGCAGGGATAGATTTTTCTAGAGATCCTGAGATACCCGTACCTCCTGGTGAGGAGCGAGGGGAGATGGGTAAGTCTCCACCTTTGTATTTTTTTTGTTTGCATACGTAATTTTTGTGTCATTTTTGTTATATATATCATTTTTTTTGTATGCCAGAGTATTTGACGGATAAGTGTTTGTTGCATGCAGATGTGGGACCCATGCGACTTGCCAATTATGCACGGAACAGGTGTCGTCCATGGCCAGAAGTCGTGGTTGTCGCCGCTGGGGGAGCAGCAGTAGCAAGGAACCTCCCAGCCGGAGAGGCCGAGAGGGTCCTTAGACGAGATGAACGGAAGTTCGTTGCGCTCACTCGCACAGTCCCGATGCCAAAGATAGAGGACCTACCGCCATCCATGCAGCCTCATGTAGTGGGGGCACCTCGGACATGGGTCCGATTGTCTAGGTGTTTAGCCCGTGCTGTGGATAATTATAACAGGGCCCATAGGCCCTAAACCTACTTAGACTTTTTATGTGCCATGAGCACCTACTTGTATATATTTTTTGAGGGCATAAGCCCGGTGACTCGTTTATTAGTCCCATTTTTTAGGCCCTTGCGTCCATCTATGTACTCCGGTTGTTTTATGATGTTATATATGGTTTTTTTGATCTTTTGTGTCTTAAGGATCGCGTGCGCAAAAATGTATTTACATGCTTATGTCAACGTTCTTTCATATGTGTGCAATATGCCAATCTAAAATTTGATTAGCTAGAGTATCTGTAATTTGGTTTAATCTCCTAGGAACATGAAAATATGTAATATAAACAAAGTTTCATTCTAAGAGATGTACCCTAAGGAATCGTCGGTGTAAAGTTGGATCATGAACCCGATATACTCTGTTTAGCTGTGACACAACTAGTTGAGCGTCGAGATAGACCTGGAGATGAGAGATACCCAATGACAAGGCGTCATGAAGCAACTCAATAACTGCACTATACTCGGTGACATTATTTGTGGTGTCACCTAAGCATATACCTCTGGAAGATAACAACTGGCCCTGAGGTGTAAAGATTACCCAAGCTGTGGAGGCAAGCCTCCGCGTGTGTCAACTAGCACTGTCTGCATACCCAACGAACACGTCAGAATCACTTGACATCTGCCATATTGACGAAAAATAACATCAATGACACGTCCATAACACTTAAAATAAACTTAAAAAGTAATAGTATAACAACTATACATATGTTACAAAAAGTTACCCACAGTGACCTGTCTATGAGTAATACTTCTTGAGGTAGAGCCCATTTCTAGGCTCCTCCAAAGCATTCCCTTCAAAATCAACCAAATGATAAACACCGTTTTTTAATACCTCTTTTATGATGAAGGGTCCGAACCACATGGGTTTAAACTTTCCTTCCCCCAGGGGGTCCTTGTCTTGGTCACAGACCAGGACAAGGTCACCCTCCGAGAAAATCCAAGGATGAACGGACCTATCATATTGACACTTGACCTTATGTTTGTGAGCCTCGTTGGCCAGGGCCGCATCGCGACGCTTCTCATCGAGTTGCTCAAGGTGTACTAACCGTTCTTCAAGCAGAGAAGTGTCTGGCAATAATTGTACTGCCAATTTTAGAGATGGGATCTGACATTCGATGGGAAAGACTGCCTCCAATCTGTAAACGAGTTGAAAAGGCGAGAAACCAGTTGCAGTCTTAACAGATGTTCGGTAAGCCCATAATGCTGAGTATAACATCAAATGCCAATTTGACTTGGCTGAGTTGATAGTTCGTTGTAGAATAGTCTTAAGAGTTTTGTTTACAGCTTCCACCTGCCCATTGGCTTGGGGGTAGTAAGGTGATGAATGCTCCTACCGTAACCCAAGCTTTGATGTTAATTCGGTCATCATTTGGTTCTAAAATTGATTGCCATGGTCAGTGACAATCTCTCTCGGGACGCCGAACCTTGCTATGATCTGGTTGAATAAGAAGAGAGTTGCAATCTCTCCATCATCTTTAAATGTTGGCATAGCTTCGACCCACTTAGTGAATTAGTCGAAAGCTACGATGATATAGTGGTGCCCCCTTGCGGACGGGGGGTTGCATGTAGTGTAATCAATCCCCCACTTAGTGAAGGGACCAACTGTGATGACAGGAAACATAGGAGCGGGATGTGCCCTCATCTTCCGAGAGAAGATTTGGCACAAATGGAACTTCTTGACTGATTCAATACAATCATTGATAAGTGTCGGCCAGAAGTAACCTGCTCGTAGAATTTTTCGGGTTGTTGCCAACCCAGATAAATGACTGCCACAAGCTCGATTATGGCAATCGTTGAGCACGATGATGGCCTTCTCATGAGTGAGACATCGACGTAAGATACAGTCTACACCTCTCCGATACAACGTATCATCAAGTATGAGATAATTCCTAGCTTGATAGAGTATCCGCCGATGCTCATCACGAGAATCAGAGGTGGGGCACTTCAAAGTCTGGAGATAGATAAGTATATCTCTGTACCAGGGATCTGAAGTTGTAATCAAAAACATATCTCCTCGGATAGGTGATTCCTCAGGCACAACGTCACCTGACTCAACTGGAAGTTCCAAAATAAGCTCTGCGAAGACCAATGACTTCTTGGACTTGACTGAAATGAAGTCTAAGTCAAATTCTTGGAGGATGACTATCCATCTACTGATTTTTCCACCTATAACTCGTCGTGTCAATATGTACTGAAATGGATTCATGACAGAAATGACGGTGGTCTTGCGAAACAGAACATAGTGACGGAACCGTTGAACAGCATGAACTGCTGGCTGGCCAATGGCCTTCTAGCATGCTAACAACATAATGCATGTCGAGGCACCCTCATCGACCACCGTGTGGAAGATATTCCGAGTAAAAGTTTTCGTGGGATGAGCCACTACTATCTGAAATGCTACGTGGTAAGGTAGACAAGGTTTTAAGTCGGTTGTATCTAACATGATGGTGCCCGGATTACAAGTCTTAGTAGAGCCCAAAGCAGTTAACAAGGCTTTCCTCTGAGCAGGGTAGCTTTGGAGGACCTCCAAGGTGGACATCGCACAAGGGGTTTGTGATAAATCCTCCACCACAGAGTAATTATGGGTGGCCCTTGCGTTTGGGTTGTGAGAAGCTTTTTTAAATGCACCTTTTGGAATGTGTGTCATTGTTTCTCCCAACGTCTTCTCGATCTGTAGATGAAGAGATGGGAGAGCAGCTTCTTTACCCTTCTCAGAAGTGCTTGGTTTACTATAGTCGTGCGCTCTAGTTGATATGAAAGCATCACCCCTAACCATATATACATTCATGGATGAGGGATTGTTTGGAGGTGGGCAGGTTTCTTGGCTGCCCCCTTTGGTACTTGTAGAGGCTTGAGTTAGATTTTGCCCATGTTGAAAGGGATTAGTCAACACTTCTTGCTATTACTGTGTGACAAACTTTTGGGGCTCTGCAAGTCGAGGACAAATATGGGTCGGGTGGTCTTCCGCACACAAGTTGCATGGATACCTCGCCTTCCATTTTTCCGTGTTGTCCCCGCCAGCATTATCAGTGGGTTTTTTATCCCCCTTACCCTTCTTTCATTGTTTTTTCTTCCCTTTAGGTTGTTGGGTGGTCTTTGGGTTAGTCGACTGCACGGTGTGTACTTCCAACATTTGGGTAGGGGGAGCAGCCAAAGCAGTAGTTTGGCTGGCCGTTGTGTGTTGTATGGATAACTATTGCAATTGTTTTGTCAATTGCTCATCGGGCTTGGTTTGTGTTGAACCAACAATACCATCGGCATGTGGTCCAGCTCTCTGTCTAGTTTTATCCAGTATCGAACGTGGTGCATCTGGCAAGATGTTGTATAATAAACCAGACTGAGAATAGATGAGCTCAAACTATTGAGCCCTCATGATGGCATCTTCCTTGGAGAAAACTCTGGAAGTCGCGACGTCTTTGGATAATTGTGGGACCAAAGACTTAAGGAACCACTCAAGCAGGAATTCTGGTGGGACTGGTACTTTGATTAAACTCTTCCGGTGTCTCCACTCTCGGATATGATCAGAGATATGGTCCGTTGTTGTCTGTTTGAAATTGGTGAGTAGCTATGTGCCAGCGTCGTATCTCATAGGTAACTGGAAATGGTTAAGGAAGGCCATCGCCAGTTCGCCAAAAGAAGAGTATCTTGAGCGATCAAGCTCGATGTACCATTTCGCGGCACTCCCAATAAGAGTACGTTGAAACAATCGCAATTGTACGGAGTCATCTTTCAATGAGTTAGATGAGCACCAAAGATGAAAGGTAGTCACATGATCACCAGGATCTTCATTAGGCTTGGCCTCGAACTTTGGAATGTCCGAAAGAAACTTCATTGGCATAGGAGGCCAACGTGGATCGTGACAAATAGGATCATTTAACAACCTTGTCAAATCTGGAAAGTGTAAACTCGCCAAGAATGGTAGTTTGGGTTGTTGCTGATAACTTGGGAAAAAGGGTCATGGAGTTTGACTGGCACCAGGTTGCCAGGAAAAGTTTGGCTACTGGCCCAGATTCTGGTAGAAACCATGGCCCTGACCAGCGTAAGGATTTTGCATCTGTGGAGACATCATCGGCTGATTTCCCAAGAAGGACATAGAGTGTTGGGCATGCATTGTATTCGAAGGAATTTGGGAAGGATTACCCCATGCCGGTCCTGCGGGGAGGGGCATAGTAGTCTGTCTGGGGTTCCATTGACTGTGGAAAGAATTACCCCAGAACGGCATTCCGGAGGAGGGAATGGATCCTTGTCTTGAATTCCAAGGTCCTACTATGTGTGCCCCTTGTGCAGGAATAGTACCCACATAGGAGTCGATTGTCCAAAAATGGGGTTGCCCCCAGTCGAGAAAGAGGCTGATGAGAAATTTTTATTACCAAACGTTCTGTTCCAAGAAAATAGTGTCGAACATACCAGCATAATGTGCGCAGGTGGTCCCTAACTCCCGACTTCAAATAAACTATTGTGTGAAGGTTGCTCGACGGATTGTTGATGAGGACCACCAAGCGAAGGGGACGAAGGAGGGATATGACCTCCTGCGTAAGGAAAAGCATTAAAAGGGTCAAGAGTGCCCCCAATCTAACCTTTCTGAGGAGCGCTAGAGCTCCCTACCCCCAGACCCAAAGTCTATAAAGTGGAGTAGGTTAGTACAGGACTTGTACCCGAACTAGGCATACCATATGAGAACGGAGGGCCTGTCGCACTAGGTGTGAAGTGGGTTGTGGACACCGCCATAGAAGGGTTCAGTCCACTATGTGACATAGTTGCGGCCGATACCATGGTGGCTCGGACCGAAGATGGTAGGTTAGGAGATGACTCTCCTGTGGTGGCAACTGTGATGGGAATTGACGAATTCCCAGAAGGAGTAACAACATGTGTTTCCATTGTTGTGTGAGGCACTGTCTGGCATTCGTGAAATTGGATTGGTACAATAAATGGTGCCAAGATATCAGTGGTTGGGGTTTCAACCGAGCCAAGAGCAGCTGCTTCAAGTTCCAACACAGTTGATTCCTCCGGGAGTTGTTCGGGCACAAAGGATTGTAACCCAGTCGCTTCAAAAGACCCTTGTTGGTCTATATTCCACCTTAATGGTGGTGGGGGTGGCTCCAGTGTAACCGGCGACAGCCCCAGAAGCCTTCATGACTGGCGAAGCTCGGGATCCTCCACTGTGTGAGAAGATCCAAGACATGCTAAGGTATTCTAAACATTCAAATGTAACACACACTAAAAAGAATCCCCTAAGAGATAAGACAAGCAATCACTAAACTATTTGGAAGAACAGTTACAAAAACCAACACTAGAGCAACTTACTGGTGTAAGTGAAACTCGAACACGGAAGCACCCTCCAGGTATAATATACAAAGTGTGGCCTGATGTCTATCCTAGGTACCGCGATATATCCCCGCAGTCACTTGTGTATGTCCCTAAAAAGATTGGCAACTAGGTTTCCAGCACGTGAACCGTCACCAAGCGGGTACAGTCGAAAGTCAGGTAGACCACAATGAGCAGGGTATCGAGCCCGAAACATGTCAAGGGTATCGAGAGCAAATGGTCCGGAAGACAACTAAGGACCTCGAACGGATTTGAGACCCACGAAGCCTCGTGTCAAATGAAAACGACAAAATCCCAAAACAAGCCCTCTATATGGGTTCTCCACTATGATTGGTCCGGCTTTGGAGGGGTTATCTCCGCTACCTTTCTGCATGTGACCTTGTGTTTATGCCCTGTGTTAGAGGAGGGTCCCAGATAAATTCTATGAAACTGGACTTAGACACTCCCTATCTCAGACTCTAATGTTTGGTTTTGAATGGCCTTGAAGAGTTTCCTCTCCAACCTAATCCAAGGCCCTAGTCCTGAACTAGTTTGTGAACCCTACAAACATAAAAGTCTAGTAGATTTTAAAATTAGCGTTGTTTTTATGGATTTGTCTTACGTCAAGGGGTATGAGGGTGAAACTAATGATGTGTAAAATACAAAAGAAAAAAATGAATGAAAAAGATGGAAACAAAAAACTTTTACTAAATGCAAAATTTCAACAACTTTTCACAAAGAAAGATTTTTAATTTTTTTTCTAAGATTTTGGACAGCAAACTCAAAGGAATTTCACTCGACTACAAGCTACTTATGACCTAAGTGAAATGCAAAAAATTACGAAATAAAAGACTTTTCCCTAGCTAATGATGCAGAAACACACTCTTCAACCAAAGAAGAAAATGAAAAGAGATTTTTTTTTATTTACGTGCTAGTAAAGCAAGAAAGGGAAAATACCAACAAGAAAAAAACCAAGAAAAACAATTATTTCTTAAAGCGCAGATTGCAAAGAATCACACAAAGGCAATTGAAAAAACAGTGACTCTCACACTTGACTAAAAACCATAAAACAATTTTTTTTTTTTTTCTATTTTTCTGTCAACTTTTAACTGAGAAAAAACAGGCTAAGGGTAAGATGAAGCCTAAGCCACTGACTGTTCAAACATAGATTCAAACACCTGAGAGAAATACTTCTTATTAAAGGAGGGGATGACTGCCCCACCCTGAACAAAAAGTACCCTGTACAAGCACGCTACTGTCACTCAAACAGCATGCGTGCAAACGTGTGCTGACCAGAGACAGAGAGCGTGTACACACGGGTTGACCTTGTACAGGTCGCGTGTATATCTAAATTCTAAGAAAAAATATGAAAACATGCAGTCCAGACCAGGAAGAGGCCTCTGGTATTGATAACTAGGATCCCTTGAAGGCTTGGATACTCTCTCTAACAGAAAAAAATAATAATGCAAGGAAAAATAATAAGGCAAAAAAATGCAATCTGAGATAGGACTATTAACAAGAAAGGCTCAGACATGATTCCAGAAAACCCATTGAGAATGTGTGATTCTGATAGGGAAGAGGAGGACTGTCTCTAAGTTTCTATGAAATCCTACACACTACTGCTATCTCTACAACTAGCGTTCACACGTGGGCTGTCAGAGGATAGGGCGCGGGTACACACGTTCAGGCCACGTGTACCTTTGTGTGTCCCGAAAAATATAGTCAAGCAAAAGTCAGGGAAAGCTGGTATGGAAAACCAGACTCCTTGCTAGCTCAGACCTTATAGAAAAAGAAAAGACATGCAAAGAAAAAATAAAAAACCTAGTCTTTAAACTACCCAAAAACTTAAATAAATCCAGGAACCCTAAAGAGTATTCTCCCCAGTATGGTTGCCAATTCTGTTGTTGGGAAAAACACCCTACGGACTAGCAAATTAGGGTTAGACTTTGCATGCAGATTTGACCGAATAGAAACTACTTTTTTACCTACATCCCAAGATTTAAATCCCTTTTTCTCAGTAAATGCATGGAAAAGGACCACCTACCTTATTACCGACGTTCGATGTAGATCATTCGTTGTGCTTGATTACTTGTTTGCACTGCTCCTTCCAAAGATGACCTGCACTCAAGACAAACAGCAACTATGCATGCATGCTACTTCTATACTCAAGGGTTAGAAATCAAACATAAACTAATCGAATCATAGACAGCTCATGAATTGGGACGGGAAAAGCATTCTTTTTATTACGTAAAGTGAATCAACTTACAAAAGCTGAGACCGGCCACCGCTCCTTGAACCTGATCCTGGGCTCCTCTTCTTTTGTCCTTCAACTGCTTTGCATTCAATCTCCTTTGGCATGAGGAAAGGCTAAAGGGTTGGGACAATGGAATACGTAAATGGGCAAAGTTTCTTTGCTATATTTTTTCCTCCTCCAAATGGTACCCCTACCCCTTCTTTTATAGGCTAGAAGGAGCTAGGGTTTTGGACGAATCCTTGGCCATGCATGGTCGGGAGTTTCAGTTAAATGACCCATAGATTTTTGTTCCGTCGGCAACTTTCCTTTTTTCGTGATTTTGTAGGTACACGTGGGCTGCTGTGAGTCAGCTAGTGTGTACACGCGTGCAGTAATGGATTAGGGCGCGTGGGCCTTTACACAAGAGGATTTTCAAAGAGTTGCTCAGTAGAGTTTTGGCCAAGAAGGGATATGAGTTGGCCTGATGCCAGGTAAGCATGTGTGGTGAAATTTAGGGTTATAATAGGGGGTGCCACAGTTCTCTATCTCTTTGAGAATAGGGTCATTGGTCTCCCTGTTTTGGTGTTTTTGCATGTTTTTGCCCTGCTTTTCTTAGTCTGTTTTTGGGAGGTATTTCTCATAGTCTCTTGATCTATATTTAACTTTGTTTGATTGAGAATTTGGCATTTATCAGTCATTTATTTTCCTTATTTGAGTTTGTATTATTCTCTTATTTGTGATCCCCTTGAGTTAATGAGATCCCTTGGTTCCTCCTTCCTTTCAGTTCTCTGATCTTCGTCTCGCAAAGCCTTCAGATTGCTTGATTGATTAGGAGTTTATCATCAACTAGGGTTTTCAAAGGTTGTTTGGTTTTGATCCCTTTTTTTCTTCATTGAAACATCTAATTTTTCTAGATGATTAGGACTCTCTTGTTTGCCACAACCCAGCCTCGAACATTGTTTTTTGTTGCTCATCATTTGAGGAATTTCATGAGTGTCTGTCTTCTTTCTCTTTTGCATATTTGAGTTGTTGATTGAACAAGTTATCTCACACTTGTTTTCTTTCATTTATCATCATTTTGAGTGCACTTTTATTTATTTATTTTTTCCTCGTACTCCTTTGTTTCAAACATAGATCTCTTTCATTCCATTTGAAATTTAAGAAGCAGAAAAGTTTGCATATCTCCTTGCCTACATAATCGAACAAAGAAATTTTTTTCATTCTTTAGGAAATTTTTTTTGGTATATGTTTGGAAAAAGAGTTAGTTTTGCATGTACATTTCAGTTTTCGGAAACATTTGCATGGTAGTTTGGCATCATCTTGATCCCATAAATTGGAAGTTTCATAGTTTTGAGTGCGTTTTTGTGTTAAGAAGAATAGAACTCTTCTCCTTCCCACACATATAATTCATCAAAAATAACGAACTTCATCTCATTCTTTTGCATTCTATTGGAGTCAAGTCTCTCATACATCATCAGTTTCATCTCTGTGAACCCTTAGAGTAAAATCCATTAAAATCAACCATGCGTAAATAAAATCAAATAGAACATTTTTTGGTTTTAGCACACCAATAGTAGCATAGGATTAGGGTCTTTGGACTAGGAACAGTAAGTAAATCATCCACGACTACTAAACAGATTGTAGAGCACTAAAAAGTGAACAAATATAACTTCTGTATAAGCATAGTCGAGAACCCCCTCTCACACATGGGATAAAATGATCCACCATCTACAAGATATTTTGATGCCTATTCTTCTTACAAGTTACCGTCTGGTTCAACCACTAAACAATATTTTCGAGCAAACCCGTCATATTTTTTTTTTACCGAAGGACTTCAGAACTTATATTTTTCCACAACACTTGTAGTTTATAGTGTTGTTACTTCATATTTACTAGAAACATCAGTGACCCAAGTAACCCTGAATCAACAACTTGCACATACATCTCCCTTCGCACATGGTTCATGTAATATTCCTTCTTCTCTATTTCCACACATGCACACACCAAGTGCTTTAATTGGTCATCTCATCGGTCAGATGGTTGGTAGTCAAGTCGTTCACACAACCATGGTTACACAAGATACTTATCCTCCATATCATACATCACATATTAGTACACCCTACATTGGAGGTCAATCTTCAATGGGAGGCCAAACTTCAGCTCGGGGGAAACCTTCAACCGTAGGGAAAAATTTTATTGGGGGGAAACCTACATGGTTGCAATATCAACAAGCATGGGTAAAATCCACTCCTGCAATTCCTTATATCCCTACTACCAATGGCATGTATCCTGTACATCCATTTCTAGGAGTTTCTAATCCTTTGTGGGGTCAACCCATGTACGACGGGCATTCCTCTGCAAGGAAATTTTCCCTTTCAATCTGTAAAATCCATGATTCTAATGCAATATTCCCCTCCATCAAAATACATGGGGGGGCCATTGGGTCAATATAAATATGTTGTATTTCCAACTTCTCAATCACAGTACATGGGTGGACAATCATGACAACCACCTTTTATAGGTGGACAACCCGGGAAACCACCATATATGGGAGGACCATCTAGTTTTTCCATCTCACCGCAACCTGGATTTGGCCCTACTAGTTTTCCCATACTTCCATATGGTTAATAATAGTATCCACATGCCAACTGACAGCTTCCATTCTTGGCTACATTATATCTTCCATATATGTCGCATTTAACAAGTGATCCCATTCAGCATGCCCTGTTTTGGCCCACCATCCCTATCAAATTACTGTGCGACATTCTAAAATTGGATGGAAAAATTGGGGAAGATCCTAACAATAATGTTATGAATTTCCATTTATGTTGTTCTTCAAACTCTTTGATGGACGAATCCATTCGTCTGATTCTTTTTCAGAGAACACTTACAAGTGTAGTAGCGAAATGGTATATTGAGTTGCCGCATAACTCCTTTGTCAACTTTAATTCTCTTTCCATGGATTTTATGACGCATTTTCAGTTTCCTATATGGTATGAGGCTGGTACATAACTTTTGAACTCACTCTGACAATCCTCTTCCACCTACATATCTAATCATATTGATGAGTGGAGATGGTGGAGATGGTTGATTAAATCTCCCATTCCAGACCAACTCCTCGCAGATTGTTTTACAAAGTTGCTCTTTCCTTCCATTGCACGTGATGTTTCTATGGGAAACTTTGTTACTTAGGAGTAGGCTATCATCTATGCACATTCTTTTAACTTGGTGTATTCCCAGTCTCGCACACTTTATGATCTAATCTCTCATTCTCCCCGTCTGTCGAACAATTTGTCAAGACCTTTTCTGAAACCTAGTTTTGTTTCAAACACCATGACTACTTTCGCTCCTACTCAAACCTTCGAGGTGAATGCGGTCCAATCCACATCATCTCAGCAACCAGGAGGTAAGAAGAAAAACAAGGGTAAATCCAAGAAATATTCTAATGAGAAGGATAATCCAAAGACTGTTGATACTCAACCAAATAGGAAGGTTAAGTTTACTTGCATGAATTGCAAGGAATACCACTACAAGAAATATTCCCCTCATCGTGTGGCAGTCGCTAAATTTTTTAAGGGTACCTCCCAACCAGTTCAACAACAAAATATGGTTGCACAAAATCCTACCCCTATGCAAGGGGGAAATGCAGGTCATTCCCATCATGGGGATGCTTCATCGAGCACCTCTGAGGTCTACATGTTTAAGGTGGTTAATGTAACAAATCGAGAAAATACTTATGAAACTCCTTCATATTATCAGGCTAATAGAAAGGCTATCGATCAGCCCTCCACATCCACTCCTCCTCCATATTCCAATAATATTCAAATTGAGAAGATAATTTATGACGTAGTGTTTCACCCACCCAAGAGTGTAATTTGAAAAGCGACATTTAATCCGAATGTCTACGCCACCCAAAACTACAATATTGTTGAATATTTGGCGCAAGCGCCTTGTACTATGTCAACCCTCGAAGTTCTACAACACTTTCCAAGTCAATGTAGAACCCTATTGTTTTCCATTGGAGCTATGGATCTATAGGAATCGAACCTGATTATGTTTAATCTGGACTATTCTACGGAAAGTCTCTCACACCACTTAGCATTCCAAATTCAAATTTTGGTTGGTGGAAAGAAAATCCATCACATTGTTTTGGATGAAGGAGCCTCCACCCATGTCATGTATTTTCCTTGTTGGATATCCCTTGGTTATACTAAACTTACCCCATCTCCTACCACCTTGAAATCATTTGATTGACGTGGTTTCCAACCTCACTGACTCTTGCAATATTTCGTTGTGACATTGAAGGGTAAAACTGTTTCAATCGATATTGAAATGGTTGACTCTCCTCTGGATTATAATTTGTTACTTGGTCGTAGTTGGTTCTATGCGATGCTTTTCATTTCATTTTCAATGTTTTATATCTTATGATTTTCCCATCAAGGAAAAATTATCACTGTTGACCAACTTGCTATATAACTTCAGATCTCCACAATGTTGCAGCGAACAATTTCCCTTTTCTAGGAGAGAATAGTTTTGAGAGTGTACGAGTAGGTCTACTTAATGATTCCTTTTCCTTCTCCTCCCACCCCGCAAGTTGCCACGTTAAATATGATTTCGACTCAAGTGCGACAATCCGTAGAATTATCTTATCCTTTGGTAGTATGTGGTCTCAATGAGCATAGTTCTTTTCCTGTGTCAAGCTAATTGAAAAATGAAATGGATGATTACAAGCATAGTTCATCATATTTTTCAAGCTTGTTAAAAAATGAAATATACCCTCCTCCATTCGAATCAAGTCTCACTCGGGATCAAGTACTTGAACCTTCTTTTCCTCCACCTAGTGAAAATGTTCCCATTAGTAACCAAACGCCTAAACGAGGAAAGAAGAAGATTCATCAAAGGAACTGACACTTGGGGGGTAGGTCTCAAGCCTATGGACATCATTTTGGAGTGAAGCCACTAACTATTATCATGCAAGTTGGGGGTAAAACACCTCTAGAGAGACACATTGCTAGGAGTTATCCTCGCTTGGGGGTCGCTCCCATCATAACGTAGTAGTCTTTTCTGGAACAAGCTTAGTCTTTGTTCTTTCTTGTGCTCGTAAAAACATGAGAATAGGTTACTGAGCTCGGTCTTTGTTCTTTCTCATTCTTGTTAATACATGAGAATAGGTTACCGAGTATAATTTTATCTCTTTTTTGGACTCGTAAAAGCTATACAAAAAAGGAACACTTTGGAGTCTCCTTTAATCTCTTTTCAGACTCCCTAAACATGAAAATTATTTCGAGTGAGATTGATTCCTTTCACACTCGTTAAAAGGTTTGAAAGGGTGTATTTCAAGTGGCAGTTTATCTCTTTTTTGGCCTTGCAAGACTAATTATGAAAAAGGAACACTTTAGTCAAGCATGACTAGAAGAGTTCTCCCCTATATTTTTTTACACTTTTTTCGGGATTGGGAGACTAAATTTACGAAAACTTGATCCATGGAATCATCTTTAAGTTCTTTTCATACTCTCTAAACATGAAAAACCATCAAGTTTACCTTCTTTGGGCTCGTAAAATTATGCATCGAAGGACCTATGTGAGTCAAATATCCAGGACCCACATGAGACCGAACCCCTCCTTCCTCAAGTTCATTAAACATATGTTGAGGGACTCATCCAAAGGATGATATATAACAATCATTTTTTATCCTCCTCAAGCACGTTAAAAAAGAAAGAGGTACTCATCTATTTGGATGGGGGGGAAATTGAAGGAAGTGGGTCAAGTTTTTTGGAATCCTTTATGGAAGTTATTTTCTCCCTTGAACATGGGACATGTTTGCATCTTGTCTTACAGTTGGGTAATATCCTTTTCTCTAAGTCCTTCCAATTCCATGTTTCATTATACTTTTCTATTCCAGTCAAAGAGTTCTCTTATTGTCATCACATTATGTTCTTGGTACTCATCGATTCAATGTTGCCAAGTCAATTGTCATGCCTCGTCATGTTCAAGGGAAGTTTCACTTTAAACCATCCATCTACAGTATTACCAGTTTCCATTTCCTATGTCATCCCATAATCATTTGATCCACCATCTTACATAACTTTCCAATGTCATTTTTGTGTCGATGATGGGGGATACATCAAGGCCCTCCTTAGATGAGTTTTTTTTTGTCGAATTCAACACATTATCCGAGACTTAGAGTTAGAAACTAGTTATTACCTTGGGACCCGCATGCCTCCTCACTTTCGACAGTTGTTTTACATCATCGACCTCTGATCGGGTGAGTCCACAAATGGTAGACCTCATCCCATTTATTCACATCCGTTGGAATGTACTAGGGTACCTTGGAATTCATTGTCATCATTGGTGATTTCCATCGCACTTGTTAATGGTTTACCTCAATAACTAGTAGTAAAGTTGTTTCTACCATGTTAGATATCAAATCATCTATTCACATGGCTATATTCATACCACATCAGGATTGGGACAAAGACCTTGGGTTGAGCACTCACTATGTTATGTGCTTTTCCCAGGATGCAATGGATATCATTTCAGCATGTAAAATATTTTAGTACAATCAGCATGTTGGAAATATTACTAATATATATATATATATATATATATATATATATATATATATATATATATATTGTCACATAAATCCACATTGTATTGATATGTGGATATATTTTGTCTTCTTGTAGCTCCATTGTGTATTTTTCGTGGCTGCAATCAATTCATGTCATGGAGGTATGGATCCACGTTGTATTTTTGGTGTCCATATCCTTAGTCAGTATTCTCATGGATCCACAATGTATTGGTCGGAGGCCATGCTTTGATCCATCTCGTATTCCGAGCATAGGTATGTATGCCTCGGAAATGGAACATACTTGTATATTGATTAATGATTGTTTGTAGCTTCTACCAGGTTCTCCTACTCCAACACCCTTACATTGAATAATTTGTAAAGTGTTTCAGCCATCAGTTTCTCTTCTCACCTCACACTTTAGGGGGCATCTATTACACACCAAAATCTCACACTTTATTTTCTCACCCTAAGTGTCGCAAGTGTCACAAAGTGATGTATGCACCTTGTTAAGTGTTGCATTCACTGTCGCAAGTATTGTATGCACCTTACATAGTTTTTCATTCACTTTTCCAAGTTTTGTAACCCGTTGAAAACATGAAATGCATTTTCCACAATCCCTAAGTCATATTGGACGAAGAAACCCATCATTTCAAGGTCAAAAACACACCTTTTTGTTGGAAAATCGACCATTTTTGGGGCATCTATAATGGGTGGTTCCCCCTTGGCCATGATGGGGGAGTGAGACTTCATGGGGTGGAACTCCCCTTTCCATGTTAGGGGATCTCCACTCTATAGGGTGGTGCTTTGTCTCTAGCTCAAAGGGAGTGCCACTTTTGGTTAGAGGAAATCA
Organism: Picea engelmannii; assembly: GCA_009831015.1. NCBI lineage: Eukaryota > Viridiplantae > Streptophyta > Pinopsida > Pinales > Pinaceae > Picea > Picea engelmannii. Next base: position 183,329 of record ML796562.1, read on the forward strand.
AGGGATCCTCCACCTCTTTCTAAGGGTCTTCTCCAACTTGGATGAGGTTGTTTTGGTTGAATCATACCCTATGGTATATATCCTACGATCTAATCCCAACTTAAGAAGCCATATCTTAAACCATATCCTTCATTTTCTCATGGTGGTTGCACCTCTCAAGCCTATATATTGAAGGTATTTTCAAGGTGAAGGTGGAAAGATTAGAGGTATCAAACCTTTTGTTCTGGAGGAATCATTAGCATTTTGATTTCAAGATTCATGCAAGATTTGGATGAGGAGAGCTTGGAGAAGTGACAGCATCATCAATCATACTTTTTAAGTGCCTTCTTTGGCTTTCCAATTAATATCAACTTGGCTTATTCCCTTCAAGTTCATGTGTTCTACATTTGCTTGTATATTGTTGTTTCAGTCTTCATAGATAGATATTCTTTATATAATGATATATAATAGGAGGAATATTTTCTTTTCTAGTATTTGCAAGGTTTCAGTTGTGTTGAGGAACTTTGATATCAAGCATCGCGATTGGAGCAACGAGGACGGACATCACAATTAGGTACGCCACATATTATTCTCTCTTGCTTGATTGATTAAGTTAGATCTATAGGGAAAGTAGAAACCACTTTGTTGAGGAAAAGATATGAATTGATCTTACTCAAACATTTTCATACTTTACTTGGCTAAAGCAAAGTAGATGGGAATATTACCCTATGTTTATAGCCAACAAAAATAGCATCCTAACTCACAAGTATTAATTACGAGTGCTTAGGCTATTCTTTTATCAACAAAAATATTGCTGGAAATTCACTTTTTATGTAAGTTTCTGAATATAACAGTTGCTGAAATAAATGTAAGAACAAAAGTAAAGACACCAAGATGATAATCAAGACAGATGAGACATAAAGCAATCCTTTATTTCATTCCAATTCACCAAAGAGTCGTTTTCTTTACAAAATCTCATACAAAAATCTTGGACCAAAGTCAAACTTAGACATCCCCGATGGAACATACAAAAGGACCTCTGACAGAAAATCAAAACTGAACTCTAAAATTTTGATCAGCTTGCCACAGATTGTTTCCCACTCGACTATGCACAATATCCTTTATCATTCAAGAAAATTAATTCACAAATAGACAAGTCTACACAGACTATCAAAGATAGATCAACACCTCTGAAAAACAAGTGTCTGAATGATTTGATTCAACCCTGAATATTGTTGTCTACAATAAGACCCTGCTATCATAAAACAGAATTAGGTTGTGATGAATATATGAATGAATGAAAACTGAACTATCTCAACATAAACTCAAAGAGAAAACCTTAGCATGCTTATGCTTCTATCCTCTTCTTGTTCTTCCCTTTTCTTTTGTTTTTAACAAATTAGAATTGGTTGAAGAAGTTGAACCAATTCATTAGCTAAGTTAATTAAAAGACTCAACTAACTTTAGTTAGGGGGAAGAGAAATAATTATAATAAGGGTCATAGTTAAATAATAACTAGTAGGTGGGACCCCTTGTGACTCCCTTTAGTTCATAACCATCATAATAATCATAACATCGCCATTAGTTAAGCAAAACACACCTTCTTGTGTCTCCCATCAACATATTCACTTTTGGCAATTTTAGCTCATGAAATTGAAATTATTTCAAAAATAATACTCGTATATCCAAAATAAAACATGGTGTCCAAATATCCTTGAAGTCAACTATCATAAAACCATAGATAAAATAAAAACTCAAAAGACATTTTTCCCGGTCTGCGACGCAACCATTTTTTTAGTCCTTCTCTTTGACAGAAGCGTAATAGGCCTCTACTTTCAGCCTTTTATTTGAATAGCTCATTCATGCATGAATGATTGATTAGTAACGATCCTTTAATTAACCATACATGACAACTCTTTTAAAATATGAAATGGATTTTGGCTCAACAATATATAAGACTCATGCAATCCAATCGATACAAATTGTTTTACCGTTTATCAATGAGTAGGGGGTGAAAAGGGTTCTAGGATATGCGAGGGGTTTGTATTGAGAGAAACCATGATTCCATGAGGGGGAAAAGAACACAATTACTGCTCAATGACAATAACGATCAACTGTAAGAAACCCAATAAAACATCATTGTAATCCACGCAAGACACTACCACTTCCAACTATTTTAACACCAAAATTCTCTTGACTATAATTAATCTCAGAACAGGGAGTAAAAAAATGAATATGAGAGGTGACGGGGTTTGTAATTAGCAAAAAATGAAATAATGGAAGGGAAGAAAGATGATTATTGTTCATGAAATTAATTAAGTGATCCATAAAACATTTTGTGAAAAGAGATGCATCAACCATCAATCATCTTGACCAAATAACAATTTATGTGTGTTTAACTAGTTTATTGTTCATAATCAAATATCCAACCTAGGGCCATCACACGACAGTATACAGTCCACACAATATGTAAAGAGGATTTTATTCCCTTCTTGCATCTTATAACAATTTCCAAATAGTAGCCTTTCCACTCTGTTAACCATCGAAATCAACCATTGCCCATACATTACTTCAATAAACAATTATACTCAAATTCATGTTTCCAAAATTCACAATGAGGTCACATAATCACTGTAATTGGGTTTGACATTTGAATGCTTTGATATTCGTGAAACATATATATAGGCAGTAAACCCAATAATCCGGATTAAATTCCAAAATCTGAATGGATATTTAAACATATACCCAACAACCACCATTTAGACACAAGCTATGCATAGGGTAACTCATCCAAGTAATGTAATTCATCCACTATAAAAAAAAACAATTCAATGTGACTAAAAAGTTGGACCATCCATCTAACACAACGAGGTATCGACAACATGCCCCTTCTAACAAATGGTTGGTTGCAACAAATAAACACGCTTAAAACTCTGTGAAACCCAAACCATCTATGTTATACACAATGCGCAGTCACCAAAACATTATGATGCAATATCTCTATTAAACAAAATCAAGCACATAGTCATAGTAATCACTCAATCCATTGTGTTGAGTCATTAATAACATAGTATTACTTCGGTTTAGTCCATCTATAACCAACTATGTTGTGAAAACTCGGGCTTATATAATCAAACAAACATAAGTATGCAATGATATATTCTTTACAGTCATCTGATTCAATAATCATTCGGCCCCGAAGAAAACCACAGTTACCCTGCTCCTTATGTTTATTTTTTTGCAAAAACACCATACACACAACACGACATACATGAGAAACATCAAGCATTTGTACCAATTCCAGCTAATCATCGAAATAATCATCACTGCAAATACCATTGACTGTGTATCGACCATCAATTCGCCACTGTCGTAAAAAAAAATCCATCAACTTAACAAGTTGTGTAAACTATGCATACCCATGTATCGATTTGAATCGGGGAAGCGACCCTTCTCCCTTAAGAAATATTGAGTTGTTAATCATAAGGAGAGCAACTGTGTAATTTAATTTGTGCAAATAAAAATGCAAGATTTGTCATTATTATCACAGAGGCAGTAACTAAATGCCAACCAACATGACTGTCATATGACCAACTGAGCAAGTCTTCATTTAAAGTCATCGACCACACATTCAATCCATAATAACCCATAACAACTTGACAGACCCGATAGTTTTCCTATGAAACTCCAGACTGGAGGGTTAAGGGTTTGCTCGTTAGCCATCACAGGAGGAATAGAGCGAACTTCTCGTAATAGTGAAAACTTTGAGGCCAAAGGTGTACACACAAAGAGGGCTATAATTCATTTGTGGATAGGAAACAATTCCATGACAGGGGACATAACAGGAGGTGAGGCTTTAACTTGGCATGGCAATGTTATTTTCATGCAGGGTATAACCCTCGTGCCCTTCGATCAAACAACTACCACATAGAGGTGAAGACAAGGCCGAGTAAGAAAACGAAACCCACTATGTGACCTCTAGTGGTGAAATCAACCAACTGTCCACATGTACAATGCATGGTGACACAAAATCTTCAGTCATTAAACCCCATAAAAACCCACATACTATATACAACAATGTGAAAGCGTGAATATAGCCCACCCATACCAGCAAGGATCTTTTAAGTAAGCCAACAAGGATAAAAGAGATCTCTTGTGACTGCTAACGCCCGAGGATAACTAGAAATGCTATGACTTCAACATCATTTCAAAGAGAATCATCAACGTTTCATTCACAATCACCATTTACAAAGTCACAACACTTAAGGAAAGCACAGCAAATACACTTGAGCCAATATCCATTTCATAACCAGAGTAGACTCATGGAGGCCTAAAAAAATAACATACCTGTAATCAAATGTCTTAAACGCAAGTTGGTTGAGCGGTTCCTCCCTACTAAGAAATCAGAGCATAACCACAACATTAATGTTTGGAAGATAGCCTGACTAGGGTGGCATCCAATGGTAGGGGTAAAGGCGATTTGAAGTAAATGCACATCACCTACCTACTTCAAGCTCATTCAATTCTTAGTACGTGCCAACTACTAATAAAAAAAATCATCCACCTTGAACCAACAACCTTTAATTTCGAAGAGTGCCACCTGTATCACATATTACCATATCTACTATGCAGAAATGCATACCTACTATTCATAAATGCATATCAACTATGCTATATACAACCTCGATAACTCGCATGGCTATCCTATGTTAGCTAGGATTTTCCACAATCATTTTTAATGCATATAGTATAGCATGTTAGCATAGGACAATTTCTTCTTTTAGTTTCTTTTCATTTGTTGTTACTAACAAGTGTTTGTTGCAGGTGTCACAAGTAATAGATCCAAGAATAGTCAGCAATGATAACCATGAAACATTTTGGTATTACTTGATCTTGGAACAGCAAGGGAGCCTTGTATAATATGCCTGATCCATTATCCAATAAAACAAGATATCGTCAACCATGAAATTAGTGTCAAATAGTAACATAACATGGAATAAACACCAGAATTGATCTCCAATCTATGAGGGGGTCCCACCTACAAGTATTATTTAGTTTTTATAATAATAGGCTTTAGCAATACTTTGTGGGCCAAACTTCGTTGCAAATTTAATCGTCATTCCATAGGAAGAAAAAAAATTCAACAGATTTTAAACTCAGAACTGATGGTTTCACAGACCAAGAGCAACAGGTCAAGAAAATATAACCAGGAAGATTATGCAATAGGGGGAAGTGAGCAGATTTAATGGAAAGATGACTGGGAATTTGGGAATAAATTATGAAAAATGCTAAGTATGAGGGGTTTTACTATTGTATGCATAATCCATCGACCGGAATCTTCTCTTTAACCTTTAAGGAGGAGAATTTATAGATTTTATCTTAAACTCTCAATGGATGAAGAAATGGCGAGAAGAAGAAGGAGATAACCAATTCTTTATAAGACAACAGTGGAAATATATAACAATTTCAAGGGTCCTTCAGAGAAGACATCATAACAGTTGTGTAATCTTGATTTTTATTGACTAACAATGCTTGTAGGATTGTCAGTGTGGAAAATATGATCCAACATCTTATTCTCTACTGAAACTAAAAGATGACCAAAAACAAATCCCAACGTAATAAAATTGCAAAAAATTAAAATAGCAGAAATAAAGTGACAGAAAAGTAAAGGCAGTAGGAAATGCTTAAAATAGAAAACAACTATTGTAAGTAGAAGAAAGAATGAAAACCTGAAAACAGAGCTAGACTACTAAAATACATCAAATCCAGACAGCGTTAGAGATTTTCAAGTTGGTTCCATGTAATGGTTTAAGTGAGAACCGTTAGTGCTATAGGAAAACAATATCCCCTGCAAATATTTTAGAATGTAAGAATTTGTTCCTAAGACAAAAGCGATTTTGAAAGGACCCAACCATAATTTCTGAAATTTTAAATCTCTTCCCCTATCAACGTGAGCCAAAACCCATAGTAGAACTTTTTCATTGACCTTAAACTTGACAGTTTTGACACTCTTGTTGAAATATTTCTTAATGGTTTGTTGTCTCCTTTTAATATTATCCAAAGCAAACATCCTTTCTTCTTCCAAAGCTACTAGTGCATTTACCCTTTGTGAAATATTTGAAGAACTTAATTCTTCGATCTGTAGTTGTTGGCCCTTGACCAAGTTTCGAGGATCCTTGGTCAGGTTTGACCTATTTTTGGGACTTCGACAGGTTGTCGAAGGCGAAGCGCAAGACGAAGGAGATATCGAGGGATCTCGTCCCCTTTTAGGGCCCTTTTTTGGATTCATGATTATGTAATGGTTATGGGGATGTTGGCCCATGGGTTTACCCATGCTTAGGCCTATTTTGTAATGTATAAATAAGTACTTAGGCGATGTAAGAAGAGGCCAATGTGATAAAACATACAAGTTCAATCTGTGTGATCAAAAGTGATAAGTGTCGAGTAGAGATTTCTTTTGTGCATATTGTATGAGGCTTTCATATCTCAGTGCAAGCAAGTGTAAGAGATTGAGAAGAGGCTTAGTGTTGTAACCTAGCCTGTTGAAGGAGGATCTAACGAGGTGTGCAAATCTCCTGTCCTTTGCGGAGTAGGTTTTTTGTGGCTCTGTGCATGTAACTGATTGAAGAAGCTAATAAAGAAGGTGAAGAGTTGGTGGACGTAGCCCCAGGGTGGGGGTGAACCACATACATACTGTGTTTCTCTGCTTTGTGTGATGTATTGATGTGTTTATATGTTAATTTGCTTAGTGCTTCGATATAGATGAATGGTAGATAGATATGTTAATGCTATGTGCTTAATAGTATGGAACTGGCCTATGTGGATGTGCTTAGTTATTGAAAATAGTAGATCTTGTTAAATATGTAAACGTGTTGAACCTACACAGAATAGATCTAGCTAAACAAAAATACACACATTTGCAGAGAGAATTGGAGAAAGAAGAAGGAGAGAAAGAATGGAAGATTTCTCATTAACCATTTTCCACACTCAAAGAGTGAATAATTTACAATAGATATAGGATACATGAGTAACTAATGATCCATAGTGGTGGTATAGAGTGATATGGACACACACCAGCAGTTATAAGAATAAACGGCCACCTAGTCTAGTCTCTCAAGCAGTTACGAGAGTGAATTGACACCTAGTTGAGTTAACTAGTCAACTAGTCTTTAGTTAATTGACTAAAAAGAGAGTAGTGAGGAGTTAACACATGAAATCAAGGTTAATGAGTTAGTCTAGTGATCATCCCAAGGCAAGTGTGCATTATCTGGTGATGATCCCAATGTTGCATGGTGACAAAACCAATGCAGCATTTAAACTCAACTCAACTAGTCAAACTGAAGTGTCAACTGAAAGAGAATATTCTCTAGGTGGAATATTCTCCCCTAACATATAGGAGACTAGATAATGACTAATTATGACTAATAAACAAGGAAAAATCTTAGAAAAAATAAATCCTAGGTGTGTGTGAAGTAACTCCAACACCCCCCCTGAACATCACTATGGTGAAAATAAATATTTGGTCCCAGCAACGAGGCCATGTTAGGTACCCAAGTACAAAAGATACACTGAAACTAAAGTGAGGAAAGAGGGAAAACCTCATGGGAAAACCCCCCCCTCGAACTAAAATGTATGTAAAAATAAGAACTATAGTTTCTAGGCAATTGTGTCCTTCACTCCAAGACAACTTCGCAGAGAATGGAATTTCTGCTCAGTGAAGGTCTTGGTGAAGATATCTATCATCTTTTCTGTTGAAGGACATAACTGTAAGTCGATGATCCCCTTGTGTACTAAATCTCGGATGTAGTGCATGTGGATCTCGATGTGCTTCATCCGCTGCCTCTGAACTGGATCTCTACAAAACTTCAGAGTGTTCTCGTTGTCACACCATATGACGATCAACCGATGAAACTGAATGCCCAACTCAGTGAGAAAATGTTGTAGCCACATAGCCTAAATGGTTATGTTAACTACTCCTCTGTACTTTGCCTCAGCTAAAGATAGAGAAATGGCAGCTTGCTTCTTGCTCAACCAACAGATAGTCTTGGAACCAAGACTGAGTGAGTAACCAGATGTGGACTTGCGATCAATGATATCGCCAGCCCAGTCGGAATAAGTAAACCCAATGAGATCTAAAGTAGAGTCTGTTTCATAATGAATCCCAAAGGTGATGGTGCCATGTACGTATCGAAGGATAAGCTTTGCAACTTTCCAATATAGCTCATGTGGCTCCTGCATGAACCTAGAATTTGCGCCAACTCCATATGAGAGGTCTGGTCTGGAGTGTGTGAAATACAACAAGCTCCCCACTAGTTGTCTGTACAATGTGTTGTCAACTAGTGGAGTCTCCTCGCCATACTCAAGTTTGACTCCTGATAGGAAAGGAGTAGGAGCAAACTTGCAGTCTATCATGTGAAATCTCTCAAGGATATCTCATCCATGCTTGGCTTGAGACAGTTTGATGCCAAATGCATCCTGACTGATCTCAAGTCCAAGGAAGAAGTGTAGTGGACCCATGTCCATCATCAAAAACCTATTATGAAGAATCCTCTGGACTGCAGCAATTGCTGAAGTCGAGAAACCAGTGATCGGCAAATCATCGACATACAGAACTAAAAGTAGAAGTGAATCAGTCATCATGAGCATGTATACATTCGGTTCTGATTTACAACATACAAATTTCTGTGACAATAGGTAGGAGTCCATCTTGGCATACCATGCCCTCGGAGCCTACTTGAGGCCATAAAGTGACTTCTTCAATCAACAGACCAAAGATGAGTCCTGCATAAATCCCTAGGGCTTCTCCATGTATATCTCCTCAGAGAGATCACCATGAAGAAATGCATTCTTCACATCCATCTGATGGAATTCCCATCCCTTGGATGTCTCAATGGAAAGTGCCAATCATATGGAATCCATCTTCGCTACTGGAGCGAAGGTATCATCATAGTCAATACCATGAACCTGCTGGAAGCCTTTGGCGACAAGCCTAGATTTGTTTCTGTTGGTCTGTCCATATTCTATGCTCTTGGTCCTATAGACCCATCTGCATCTAACAATTTTCCTCCCAGAAGGGAGGGGAACTATATCCCAAGTCTAGTTCTCGAGGAGGGAGTTGTACTCCTCCTGCATGGCGGATTCCCAAAAGGGATTTCCAGCAGCCTCATCATAAGACTATGGATCTGAAGACTGAACCAAGAAAATATGCCTCAAAGGCAATGGTTCAGTGGCAGTGAGTGTAGCAAGAGGCTCCTCAAAATCAGATCGATTCCTCCTAGTATCATTTGGATCACCGACGAGATCCCCTGCATCCTCAAGAGTAGTCTGTGCCCACTTGGGCCTCTACTCTGGCTCTACAACTGCATCTGGATGCTGTAACTTTGCATATGACTATACTGACTTTGAATCTAAATATGAATCATCTGATTCCTCTGAATCATAACTCTCGTCTGAAGAAGAATCGACATGTGCATGCTCATCATCTCGGACAGGTGGAAGAGTGAAGGTGTCTACATGCAACTATTGAAGTACATGCAAGACACTTTCCTCGAATTGGACACTATGCTCAATGATGAGCTGGTCCAAGGAAAGATCAATAAGATGATATCCCTTCACACCGTCAGGGTATCCAACAAAAATGCACTCAGTTCTCTGTGGATCAAGTGCCTTCCTCTTTTCAAAGGGAATCCTGGCCCATGCATGTGAACCAAAAATATGAAAGTGGGTCACTTCCAGTTTGAGTCCGCTCCAAGCCTCGTAGGGGGTCTTACCCTTGACAGATCTATGGGGATATCTGTTTTGGATGTATATTTCACAGTTAAGTGCTTTGGCCCATAGTCTCTATGGTAGTGACTTTGCATGCAACATGCAAGATGCCATCTCCTTTAGAGATCGGTTTTTCAGCTCAGCAACTATGTTTTGTTGTGGAGTGTAGGGAACTGTATGCTGCAACTGAATCCATTCCTCATGGAAAATATTGTGGATCTCATGATTCATATACTCTCCCCCGTTATCAGTTTGGAGGACTTTGATCCTCTTTCCGAACTGTGTCTCAACCGAATCTTTGAAATCTTTGAGGTGTTGAAAGACCTCGAATGTTTGCCTAAGAAAGTAGATCCATGTAAAACATGAGAAATCATCAAAAAAAATGAGAACAAACCTCGCTAATCTGATTGATGGATGTGGAAAAGGACCCATGAGGTCACTTTGTATCAGATCTAAAGGTGTCGAAGCTCGTTGAGACTTTCCCTTGTCGAATTTCTCTTAAGGGTGTTTTCTAGGAACACATCCCTCACATACTCCCTTGGAGAAATGGATATCTGGTAGAACATCAACTAATTTGTTCTTGCTAAGCTCTTGCATGTATCTGAAATTCAAATGTCCAAACCTTTTGTGCCATATCCTACTACTTTCATCAGCATGAGTAAGCAGTAAAGAAGAATCAGGTTCAATGAATTCAGAAAATGTATACAATCTAGACTGATGATTTACCTCATCGGTTGCAACCCTGGAGTTGGTTTGCATGTCGTATATGTCCATGACATTTGGTGTGAATATGACTCTCTTTCCAGTGCCATAATTTTTTATCTGATACATGGAGAGAAGGTTGATATAAATCTTGGGAACAAGCAGCACATTCTCGAAACTTTCATTGCTGAGTTCAATCCTTCCTTTGTTGGTGACTTCGACAGAAGAGTTGTCCCGCATCAAAATGGGAGGACCTTTGCATGCATCCAAAGAATAATATACTGCTTATGAGGCAGCCATGTGATGTGATGCTCCTGAATCTATGATCCAAGCATCAAGAGAGGAGTTGATGGCAATCAAGGCATGGCTAGAATTGTCTTTCTTGGAATTCAGATCTTTTGGCTTCTTCTTCTTTACACCCTCGGGGATGCAATATCCAAGGTTGTTTTTCTGAAGTATCTGAGACATCAGATCTATTTGTTTTTTAATGCATGCAGATTCTGAATGGAATCCTTTGTGACAGTATGTGCATTTCTCTCCTTTTCTTCCATTTTCTCCTTTGGATCCGGAGGCATCGGTGAAGGGTTTTGTGTACCCTTCCTTCTTTGTATGTGCATGATCTTTTTTCTTATATTTATCTTTATATTTCTGATATTTGTGGCTTCCATCATGCATAGTGATTGCATGTGCCCTTGGGCCTTTTATTGCGCCCATGTTGATGAGCTTGGTTTGGTCTTGTGTCAAGGATTCGATAAAGTCCTCAAGAGAAGGCATATTCCAGGTGGCTCTAGAGGCGAATCTGATAGTATGGAATGTAGATATGAATATAGAGAATTTAGGACCAATCTTGGAGAGAATGTTGAGAACCATTTGTTTCTCCTCCATTGATTTATCAACCCCACAAGCTTTGAATTGCGACAGTAAATCCTTGAATTTTGTAAAGAAATCTTGGATATTGTCGAAGATTTTTGGATCCAATGTGAGCAGCTCCACCTCCAGCATGTGTCCCCTCAACTCATGTTGTTTTCCAAAGAGCCCTTCAAAGATTTTCCAGGCTTCATTGGGAGTCTTACAGGAAGATATGTGAAAAAGGAGATCGGGAGAGATAAGACTGCAAATTGTTCTGAGTGCCTCATCCATGCGATTTAAGTACTTGGATTTTTCTATGGCTGATGTCAGTTATGTATATGTATTCATGGTTAACCTATACAACCCTCTATATAGGAGATGTATGGCTATTTTCTCCTTCCATGCAAAATAGTTGTAAGGTGAAAGAATGAATTCTTTTTGGAATTCCATCTTTCTGTAGTCTTCAATCTTTTGTACCTACAAAAAAAAATTGGTGTAGCTTTTTCTTAGAATTCCATCGGCTCTGATACCATGTAAATGTATTGAACCTTCACATAATACATCTAGCTAAACAATATTACACACATTTGCAGAGAGAATTGGAGAAAGAAGAAGAACGAGAGAAAGAATGGAAGAATTCTCATTAACCGTTTTCCACACTCAAAGAGTGAATAATTTACAATAGATATAGGATACATGAGTAACTAATGAGCCATAGTGGTGGTCTAGAGTGATCTAGACACACACTAGTAGTTACTGGAATAAACTGCCACCTAGTCTAGTCTCTTAGGCAGTTACGGGAGTGAACTACCACCTAGTTGAGTTAACTAGTCAACTAGTCTTCAGTTAATTGACTAAACAGAGAGTAGTGAGGAGTTAACTTAGGAAATAAAGGGTAATGCGTCAGTCTAGTGATGATCCCAAGGAAAGTGAGCATTAGCTGCTCATGATCCCAATGTTGCATGGTGACAAAACCAATGCAGCATTTAAACTCAACTCAACTAGTCAAACTGAAGTGTCAACTGAAAGAGAATATTCTCTACGTGGAATATTCTCCCCTAAAATATAGGAGATTGGATAATGACTAATTATGACTAATAAACAAGGAAAAATCTTAGGAAAAATAAATCCTAGGTGTGTGTGAAGTAACTCCAACAAAATACTGCAATGCTCTGTAATTAGGGTTTAACTGCGTTGTAAACTAAGACTGGATATTGGTGAACTGTAACTGCTAAGTTCCCTGTTAAGGTGTTACAGTCGCATATTTGTGTCCTAGCTAAGGTTGCAGACACTGGATTCTTGCAACCACCCCTGCCTCTACCTCGAGTGAGACTTCATCTTCTTCGTAGGTGTTGCCGAAAGGGCTGGTAGTTAGGGTTTTGTTGGTGCATTGTTGTAGCGTTGAACCCTGGGTCTTCCCCTATGCCAACAAATGGTTATGTTGCCAGGACTAAAACTGTGATTGTTGGGAACTAAGGAAAGATAATATTTGCGTGAAGATCCAACCTGAAATTGTGAAAGCTCTGTGCATAGATCTGTCGCTCTAGTGTGCAGTATTCTACTCGATCTATGAATCTCTATGCTAAGAAAATAAGTATGATCTGAAGAAAATAGGTAAGATCTGAAAGATTTGTTCTCTAAGAAAGGTAAAAGTGAGAATTGTTTCTTAAAGAGGTAAGATATGCAAGCTCTACGCTCTGATAAAGGTAAGAATAGTGAAAAGTTTTAGATCTGAAAGCTTTGTGCTCTACTGAATATAAGATTAGTGGAAATTTTTGTTTCTAAAGGATGGATCTAGGTATGTTTGATAAGATTTTTCCTAGCTTGAAAAATAGGGCACTGATAGATGCAGAAGATTTGATATGAGTATATCTGATAAGAATAGTGAAATATATTTTATACCTATGCATAGAGATAATGTTTGGACTAACAAATGGATGCAGGATCCCATAAAGAATTTTTTGCAGGTTAGCTACTATGATCCTAGTGCGCAGTACAGAAAGGTTGGGTATCATTTAAAAGAAAATGAGGATTAACCCTTTGTTACAATTGTAGAAGACTGGGACATCTGGATAAGGAATGCCCTGGTAGAAGATCTCGTTGTCTTTGTTGTAGAGCTATGGACCATGAAGTATTGAATTTCCCTAGAATGATTGCTAAGGTTGAAAGAATTAATATGAACCAAGAAAACCCTAAGGCAGATCCAGTAACTGAGATTATGGAAGAACCCCAGAAAGAATCATAGAAAGTATTGCTACAGATGAAATAAATCTTGAATGACCACTGACATATCATCTTATCAGATATCTTCGAAGAAAAAGAGTGCATTGAAGCAAGAATAGGAGACTTCAACATTGACTGTGTTCTGGATGAGGAAACACAGGTGAATATCATGACAGAAAGAACTTGGTATCTTTTAGGGGAGCCTACTATAATTCCTTCATTGGGAGGAATAGGATTATTCTGAGGAAAATTGATAACCCTATGTGGAAGACTTACCCAGATATCTATGAATGCCAATGGAACTTCGACAGAGGAAGATTTTGAGGTTGTTAAATTTATTGAGAACAATGCTCCATTTACTATGTTACTAGAAAAACCTTAGATTGAAAGAGATCAGGCCAGAAGGAAGGAAGAAGAAGTCTTAGAGCAGAAGAAGCAAGAGTTGAAAGATTTCATGACTAGGAGTATCACACAGTTGATTGAAGAACAGGAGAACAAATCGAAGCTACTTAGAACCAGAGAATTGGATGTCAAAGTTGCAAAAACACAAGAATATCTACAGAAGACTGAAGTACCTATCCCAGATAAAGAAGAAGTAGTACCCTTGAATCTTAGGAAAGAATCTCAACAGTGCAAAGTTACTATGCCAAAAGAAGACAAGAATTGGAATGGAAAGAGGAATAATGAGATGAATCTCACCAGAAAGAAGGCTCGGAAGCTTAGAAAAAAGAGAGCAAAGATTGAAAAGTTACAGAAGGGTCCAGAGGGAACTTCGCAAAGGGAAAATTTACAAAACATGAACTTCGTTGGGATATCAGAATAGCGTCACATGGCACTTCGCCATAGCGAAGAAATGTAGTCGTTGGGAACAGTATAAACATTAGACCAACCCCCCAAATGGTATAAAGGAATTTATGGTCAGACAACTCGCCATCATACCGTTGGGACTGCTTCGTAACAGACAGAACTGAATTAATGGAGGCTTCTCGCCCATTGGAGAGATCCATTGCTTCGTTATCTATTTATTTCGTCAAACATTGCACCGAGGACACTTTTTCTAACTGTGAATCTAAGCCCACAGATTACTTGATTCCGCATATTTACCATCGTGTTATCACCATATGTCCCATCGCATTGACTAGTTACTCTTCGAACCCAAGATATTCGACCATGAGCGTGTATGTCTGGAGAACTTAGCACAGTTGAAGAGTTTGTAAATGAGGTACTCATTGACCTCATGAATGAAAGATTAATGTCTAGAAGAGTAATTTCTTTGGGGTTACAAGCATCGTCAACGAGAGGAGTGCAAGCCTCTCGGTCAACTGCTCATGGGTCCGGGCCATCCCGACCAACAGCAGAGAAGAGAACCAAGCACAGATATGACCTAGAAAATGCAAAGTTGATCCCAACCATATTGCTCGATTACATCCTAACTCTGGACGGTGCGGTGACTCGAGATAGTGTGCCAAGATATTTTGAGTACACCTTGGTTACTCCGTACCTCCTGAAGGGGATACGCGCAGTAAGAGCACAGTAGGAAAAGATCGTAATGTTGAAGTTCAATGACTTCAACCTAGGAGATCACAAGAACCATAACATGCTCACCTCGTACAAATATTGACCAGGACAAAGGGGAATAATTCGAATATAATCCCTCATTCATGGACGATGAACCTCGCGCAGTCCACCTTGCTAGATGTAATGAAAATCCCACACTTCGAAAGGCACCAGGAAGTTAACGCATGTGTCAAGATACTACTTTCATGTTACCGTGGTAGGTACTTATGGATCGACCGCCATATCACAATCGATTCGATGTTGATCCATAGGGTCACAGGATTGAGTATGCAAGGACCTGATCCACAGGACTTTTATCCAGGAAAGGCCATAGATCGTGCACTAGCATAGAAGATCAAGGATACATATTGCGATGTTGAGAAGGGGATGTGAGGCTACAAGGTATCTTCCATCCAGAATGGCGTGATGTACCTAGCATGTCAGTTAATTGTAGGAAATCTAGTAAGGAAGAACCGACCCACACAGGTCACAGGCTTTGTCGTTGACCTTGCAGGGAAGTGTGTGGAAGGTCTACAGATGAACTGGGTGAAGTACCTAGTTAATCAGCTTGAACTGGACTGCCACGAAGCACAGGATCAGAGCTATGAATTCCATTTTAGCTGGATCCTAATCCTCATCGCGTTTGTTGCTTGGGAAATGTTGTAAGGTGTGACCTTCCTGGACATTGAGCCATTTGAGCCGCTTGCTATGAAGTTCACCACGCTCTGGTACTTGAGCGATATGAGAAAACAGTGGAAGTCGAACATTGTTTTTCACATGTATTACCCCCAATTGAAGGGATCCATCGAAGATAAACCTCCCATGACTCTGAACACCCTACAGAGGTTCTGACCCCTTATGAAGTTCCGCACAGATCGACACTTCATCTACATTACAATCTAAGCAAACGAGCATAAGGAGGAGCTTCAGTCATACTACAATCTCATGGAAGATGACCTTGAGGAGACCACTAAGGACTAGTCGGCAGACCTCCTTATTCCCGTAGAACTTGCAGAGATGTCTAACCCTGATAGCCCAGAGACCACACACAAAGAACATGATACACCCAGACACAACAGAAGGAAGAAAACTGAAGACGTACAAGACATAAGCAGTTCCTCAGGAAAGACTGCTACAGTATCACCGGACCGAGGGGTTGATGATGAAGTAGAAGTGATAAATGGCCAAGAAGCTAAAAAGAAATAAGGCGAAGTAACACCGCATAGAGATGAGACCAATCCCATGAAGAAGAGGAATCTTTCTCCCCTGAAAGATTCTTCCCGGAAGAAATCCAAAGCCACTGTGACTAAGATGCAAACTGTACTCACTACCGATGATTTTGACTTCATCATAGCATCCCTAAACGATGCCTCACAAGAAATCATGGAGAAACAAGAAGCCAAGCAGGAGGAAATGTACAAAAGAATTGAGGTCGAACTATGAGGGGTATAGCAGGCCCTTCAGTCCAGTCACGTAGTGTCCACTGCACCCCTGCCATCGGGAGAACTAGAGTTGGGGGATGAGCCATCTCAACTACGTTGACTAGAAAATGCAACCGAAGCTCGCCTTCGTCGATCACAAGAAGAAACAGACCAAGCCACCGAGGCCTTGAAGCAAGTGCAAGGAGTAGTCGTAGAACAACGTCGAGTTGCAGAGCAGGAGAAGGTTGCTCTCCATGCAAAATTGGAAGAGGAGAAAACACAGATGCAATAAGAAAAGGAACAGTTGCTCACAGAGAAACTCAAAGTGAAAGAAGCAGTGAATAGAGCACTTCACTATGTGACGGGATTATAACCATAGGCAAAAGATCGAGTCACGCATCAAGTAGAGCAGCTCGTGGAAGTTATCCAGTAGATACAGAAAATAATAGAAAACTTAGAGCTCCGCACAGTGACCGACACTCCGCGAGATGTAAGGGATCAAAGAGATGCAACTGCTCAAGGCACAGTTGAGAGAATAAATTCCCTTGCCATGGAATGCAAGGAATTGAATGATAGCATTGCCCATATGTATGAGTGACTCACTAAGAATCCAGAACTGAAAACACTGGAGTCACAGCTCCAAGAGGCAAAGTACCAAGCAGAAATAATACAGGTGCAGTTGAAGCCCCTGTCAGTAGTTGAAATAATGAAGCGATCCCAAGAATAGCGCAGTGCTCAATAGAAGGTCTAGGCCATTAAGAGCAGATTCATGGAAGTGACTCAGAGGCTCCAACCTATATAGGATGAGGCTTTCTAGCTATTCACAGAGATCGAAGTCCAAGGAGGAGAACTGGAGAAATTTGTCACTGCAGCAGAACAATGCCTAGAGGGACCTATCAACGAAGCTGTTATCCAGGAGCTCGCTAAACAGAAGGTGTTACACATCAAAATTACTCACTTCAATAGTGTCTCAAGTGTCGTCATTACAAGTGTCACATTTTGCTCGCAAGTGTCACAAATGTCAAGAAAAGCATACTACCATGATGCCTATGCCGTACCTATAATGACATAAGGAGGACACTTGACACACCTCAAACACTTGATTTGGAAGAGGAGGAATGGGTAACTGGGCTTATGAACCTCTTTCCATCTGAAAGAACCCAAAAAACTGAGTTTTTGGAGGAGAGCACTCCCCTATACCTCTCTCAGGAGTGTTGGCGCCCCCCTATACACTATATGGGAGCATTATAACACTACCTCTGCCCTTTTGGATGAGCGCTACTACTTTTGGGAGTGTTGGAACCCCCCTAAAGCCTACTGGGGAGCGTTATAACGCTCTGATATCCCTTTTGAAGGAGCGTTGCCTATTCTGGGCAGCAGTTGGTTTGTTGAGATGAATGGGGGAAGGATCCCTTCAATCCCTGAAGGCAGTTGGATTCGAATCATTATTCAAGCCATGATCTTAGGAAAGATCCGTAACTCAAGGAGGAAAATCCTCAACTCACCCCAAAGATATCTCAAGTTGTTGAGCCTCTCCAAGGCTATATAAGCAAGCTTTCTCATGGTGAAAGGGGGAGCTGGATAGAGAATCATACCAAACTTATGATCTCATAAGTGATATTTGGAGAAGGGATGAGAAGCATGAAACCTATGATCTCATAGGAAAAACACATTGAAGTGGAGGCTAATCAGTGAAGCTATCATCATTCTGATCGTGGATCTTTTGAGCAAGGGTTATGCAAGGAGAACTTGACGAAACTGCTACATTCCATCTATGGTTGTAAGTAACGTTTTGTCCTCATTAATGTAATATGCTTGGCCTGTTTCTTTCTAATTTGTGTTTGAAATTACATGAATTTGTCTCTAAGTAGATAGGTCTGCTTCGAACTAATCTCGATAGAATAGGAAGTGGTTGTACTTTGTTTGTCTACAAGGCTTATCGAAGAGCTCAAGATTGGAGTTCAACTCGGAGCGTGCAGGGACAAACACCAGTAAAAGGTACGTCTTTCCTCCTTCCTCTTCATGTATTAGTTTGTGTAGACCTAAAAGGAAGTCAGTGACCATGATAAGCACTTTCTGTCTTAGAGTTAAGAGTCTAGCTCTTTGAGGAGATCTACCTGTCTGCGGGAAGATTTTCCTTCAACAGAAACTGGCGACTCCACTGGGGAATTGAATTGGAACTTTTGGTTTTGTTTTTTCCTCATAGACCTTGCCTTACCCTTTGATTGTTTTCAGACCTTGTTCACCCCATTTGTTTGATTTCATATGATGATTGACTCTTTACCCCATCACATTCAGCTTGACTGTCAAAATTTGACTGAAATTTTGGGTTTTTAGACATTTTTTATGAGTTTTTTAAGCCTGGCGCCCTTGTGCCCATGTTAGCAGAGTGCCAGCACTCCCTAAAGGTGTTGGACAGATATTTATAATTCCCCGGTGTCCCTTACACCAGAGCGCTAGCCACTTTTTTCACAAAATCTTTTCAAAAATTGGATTAATTGAAGTCCAGACCCTGTTTTTTCACTTGCTAAGATTCTCTGTGATTCAATGCTTCTTCCCATTGAACTTTGACATCCCTCCTTCTGATAAATAATCACTTTTCTATTCAGAGTTGGTGGCCTTCTTCCTTATTTTTGAGTTTTTGTTGTTGAGAGCTTGAAATCAATCCACTGCTTTCTTCTCTCCTATCTGACTGAGCAGAAACTCTGGTGAAGGATATCAGAAGTTTGTGAATCATCTTGTTTGGTTCTTTGAGGCCATTGTTCTTCAACATCTCTCTTTTGTGTGAATTGTTTGATTTTTCTTTGTTATCTTTTGTTTTTTGTTTGCTTCTTGTTTCAATCACAACAAGAGGGTGTGTGTTGTGTGTGCGAAATCTGATCATACTTGTCTGAATCTCCTTGATCTGAAAAGGTAGTTGGTAGGAGAATTTTTTTGCATTGAATTAATCATCATTCGCATACAAATGACAAAGACACATATTAGTGATTGGTTTTCATAATAGAAGGCATTTTTGAAAATGTTTTAGCATTGCATTAGATTCAATTGAGAACCAATTGATAGAGGACATTTCATATTAGTGTTTGAAAGTGAAAATGACTCTTTCTCTTTCCCTTAAATAGGCGTTCATTGAAAAGAAATGATTGCTTATCATATTTCATGCATATTTTTGGGAATTGAGTCCTCATTCCATCAGTTTCACTTTCGTGCACCCTTTGAGTAAAGAACATCTGTAAAATGAACGCTAATTAAAAATTATCTAGAACATTTTTGTTTTTTAGGATCTTCCGCCAACAGTAGACTAGGGTTAGCACTTTGGATTAGGCTGTGAGTACAACTCTCCAAAGTTTTCAAAACAAACATTAGCATCCTGAGCTAGGGAGAGTCAAATCCAATTGTCGTTTTGGTTTTCTGGGATCCCCCTCTCACACAGGGGTTACGCACGAGGTCGCATTTGGGTGAATTATGGAGATTATCCCTCTATGGTTCAATTGTTTGTAGTGGTTGGATAGTATATTGGGGGTCGCTTGGAGGTATACCCACGATTATGTGTGGGAGCCTCTCGGGTTGATTTCAGACTTGTTATCCTACCCATACGTTTCAGATCGGACTATCGATTGTAAAGCAGGTCACCATTGTAACTGTTCCACCATATCCCAGCCCCTTCTCGACTTGATCACGCGACGTTGGATTTCATCACCAACTAGTACGATCATCGAGAGAAGTTTTTGTCTGCTTGGTTGATTCCTAGATTTTATTAGCGTATGCTATTTCTTTTTGTTAGTTGGCCTTAGATTTTCAGTGTGTTCTATTTTTCTCCACAATTGAGCCCGTAGACGATAAAGGTCTTCACCGATCACGTAGGATGCAAGGGCTGCCTCTGGAAGGCTATCAACCCTTACCTCCTAACCCGCCAGAAGACCACTACCGTAGAGAGGTAGAAAAAAAATCTGACGTTGGAAGTGTTATTGCTCCTCCGTTAGATAACGTAGAAGACGCTTTGGTCACGGTTGAAAATCTCACTACACCTATGTTGGTAACTCCTCTCAAACCACTTTTGGTTCGTTTAGACTCCCTTGGGAACGTCATAGACGAAGAGGTCCCACGATTACCGGAGAGGATTTTTACCGAAACATATATGGGATCCACAGAACCAATCTTTGGTGATGAGTATAGGACTCTTGTTTGTCCTAGCACCGCAGTAGAAACCAATCCCACACCTACTCGTTCTGTATGGAGGAATTCATCGGGACGCGATCTCTATGAACATTTCAAATCTATTCGACAACCCTTTCAACCTCATGACCCTCCTAGTGAAATAGGACCATCTGGTCAAAAAATGAATCACCCAGTCAATCAGGTTATTCACCCTACTGCTACACCAGCACAAGTCCATCCTAATGCTGGACTCATCGCCTCTACCCATCCCCAAAGCACTTCAATCTCTACCCCCGTTTCTACAAGCTTTTACTCTACAGCTCCACATGTTCCACATGATCCTGTTGGGACATCTTCTCACCCGAGAATGCAGACACCTGCTGGCCAAACACAACCAGCTGGAGGGCAACCACCATCCAACGAACCTTTTCCTCTTGGAGGACTACCTTTCCATGGCGGGCCTACCCCTCCCGGGGGACAACCCCCTGTTCATGCTCCTCCTGGAGGGAAACCTTCGTTTTCCAGTCAAACCCCGGTCAAAAATCCACCGCTGGCAGGGGGGCAACCCTCGTTTGTTGGAAACCCTTCACAATCCAGGGGAGTGTCTTCAGGAGGCACTTTTTCTCAACCCCATGTTGGGGGGTACTTGTATAATAAGCCACTAGGAGGAGTCGAATCCTGTCCCTTCTGGAACATCTTACAGGCAATATTATCCAGGTGGCATCCCAAACACCACCTGGAGTTCTCCGGGACCACAATCTTATCCTCCTCCTTAGCCTCATGTGTATCATCCTCCGGAATCTACTCCTTACCATTCTCAAGGGAAAAATGTTTATGCTCCTCACGGGCAAATAAATCACCCGGCCTATAATGTTCAGAACCCACCGGGTTATGCCAATGTTTCTCATGCACCATCAAATCCTTCTTATCCTGGCCAGCAACAACCGTATGTAGGAGGACCTACTGGTTACAACTATCCACCTAACCCAGTTTATGGTCCTACTGGTGTTCCTATGCCACACCAGTATCATTCACAAATTAACCGACAACTACCTTTCCTTGCGACTTTGGATTTCCCAGACTTGTCTCGGTTAACTAATGATCCTATTTCTCATTCACTGGTTTGGCCAGTCATTCCAGCTAAACTTCCTTCTGATATTCCGAAATTTGACGGAAACCCTAGTGAATATCCAAACAACCATGTGATGACTTTCCATTTGTGGTGTTCATCAAACTCCCTCATGGATGATTCTGTACGTTTGCGTATTTTCCAGCGAACGCTTACCGGTTCAGCAGCAAAGTGGTATATTGAACTACCACGTGCTTCTTTTCATGATTTCAATTCCCTTGCCATGTCTTTCCTCACACACTTTCAACTGCCTATCCGCTACGAGACGGGTATTGAACTCTTGACCTCCCTTCATCAAACTAACTCCATGCATATCTCTGACCATATTCATGAGTGGAGGCGACGACGAAGGATGATCAAGGCAGTCATTGCTGACATACTACTGGCGGAATGGTTTACTAAATCACTGTTACCCCCAATCGCTCGCGATGTCGCTATGGGTGGTGCGGTCACAGAGGAACAAGCCATCGCTCAGGCTCGGTATTTAGATTTGGTTTATTCCCAATCTGGTACTTTGTATGATTTTCTTTTGAATGTTGCTCGAGCTAATACCGATCCATCTAAACCATCATCCTCATCTCATGCGGATGGTGTTATCAGTTCCATCAAAACTCAGTCTTTTTCAAAATCAACTACACCCTCCTCTACCTCCCCCCAAACTCAGATCTCTGAGGTGAATGCAGTTCAATCTGCCCCTTCACAACAATCCGGAGGTAAGATAAAGACAAAGAATAAATCAAAAAATAATAATGAACAACCCAAAAATCAAACACCTGCTACCGAAAAGCAACCACAAAGGAAACTGAAATTCCCATGTATCATTTGTGGTGACGATCACTACACTCGGGATTGTCCACTTCACAATGAAGTGAACAAAATTTTCCAACGGAAGTCACAACCCATTGTGCTTACTCAACCTTTTCCACAGCAGTAATCCAAGGTTGCTCAAACCCCCTCTCCGAGGGGCAGTTCTAGCGATCCTCATGATGAAGCCTCATCGAGTGCACATATTTATATGTTTAATGGGACTAATTTGACCACTCGATCTAAGGCATACGACACACCAGGTAACCCTAACAAAGGAAAAGACACCAACGATGTCGGTAATTTACCGGATCCATCATCATCCTCCATTAGTCTTCCATCGGTTAATCCTCTGTCTGGACCACTCCAGATTGATAAACCCATGTTCAACTCTATCTTACGCCCTCCTAAGAGCACTATACGTAAAGCTACCTTTCATCCTATTTCACATGTCGCCCAGAACTACAACATTGTTGAAGATTTGGCTCAAGCACCGTGTGCTATGTCTACGTTAGAAGTTCTACAGCATTGCGCCAGTCAAAGTAGAACGCTCTTGACCACTCTTGCCACTGTTGATTCTAAGTTGTCCAATCAGATCATGTTTAACCTAGAAAATTATACATCTCGACTCTCCCACCAACTTGCTTTCCAAGTTGATGTGGTTGTTCACAATCAAAAACTCCACCGAACTATTCTGGATGAGGGAGCCTCGACTTGCGTCATGTCTTTGGCGTGTTGGAAAGGTTTAAAATCACCAGCACTCAAAAAATCCCCAACGATGTTACGCGCCTTCGACGGGTGAGGTTTTCATCCCCATGGGCTTTTACAGTCCCTGCCCATCCAATTGGGTGGAAAAACTGTTACTGTTGATGTCGAGGTGGTCGATGCTCCCCTCGATTACAACTTGTTACTTGGAAGAAGTTGGTTTTATGCTATGACTGTTGTTTCCTCGTCAGTTTTTCGATGTGTCCAATTTCCTCATCAGGGCAAAATTGTCACTGTTGATCATTTGGATTTCTGCACGATCGATGCTTGCATTCCCACTACCAACAATATTCCTTTCTTGGGAGACCACAAGATCATGTATGAAATCATTGGTGTTGGCTTACTGAAATATTCTAGCCTCATGGGTACCTTCCCTACACCACTTCCACCGACTACCCATCATATTTCCACCGTCGATATGATTTCGACTGCGGCTTGTCAATATTTGGAATCATCTAACCCTTGGATTGTACCTCGTCCGTTGGAATTCGATGCACTCAGTGACATCATGCCACTTATTCCAGCCGAAACGTCATACATTTCTACCCAATCCACTTCTCCCTCATCAAATGACCAACATATATTGGCGCCTGACGTTTCCTCGATGCACTCACAGTTGAATTCCTTGTCGTCTGCAATCGACTGCATTTCCTCAATTTTTCCTTTTGATGAATCTATTCCAGAAATGATTCATATTGACAAGTTACCTCAGGATCTGTTAGCGATACTTCTTGTATAGGGGGGTAGAATGCATAAGAAGGGTTAAAAACCCATTTGTCCTAAGTTTTGGGTGATTAAGCGCCCATAGTAAGTAACGAGCGAACCCGAACAGTCCAGATTCGCGCGCCCGGATCAACGGCACGCGTTGGATTCCGGACCC
>ML796562.1:213958-290373 GCA_009831015.1 Picea engelmannii
TAGCTAGGTTTGGCTGCCCTAGCAAAATTGTCACTGACAATGCTTCCCCATTTCGGTCTGAGCCTCTGATCAAATTTTGCGAACAGTTTGGGATTTCACTGATTCATTCCACTCCCTACTACCCTCAGGGAAACGGACTGGCAGAGTCCTCTAATAAAAGTCTAATCAATCTTATCAAAAAGCTATTAGAGGATAATAAAAGGGCATGGGACTCAAAGCTCATATTTTCACTTTGGGCCGATCGAGTGACAACGAAGAGGTCCCTGGGTCTTTCACCCTTCCAGCTTGTTTATGGGATTGAGGCTGTCTTCCCCACTCAGCTTGCCTTGCCTGTGGAAAATCTCCTCCAAGACTATGAGGGGGAACCTAACCATGTGCTCAGAAGAATTCATCAGATGGTGGAGGTGCAGTAGATCAGAGAACAGGTCCTGGACAGATCTTATAATCGTCAGCAGGAGATCAAGCAGGCTTTTGACAGGAAAAGCAAAAAGAAAGAGTTCGAAAAGGGTGATATGGTGCTCAAATGGGATGCACCCAGGCAGGAAAAGGGCAAACACAGTAAATTTGATGCCCTCTAGTTCGGGCCTTTCGAGATCCTTGAAGTGTTTTCCAACAACACTTACAGGTTGCAGGATCTGGAAGGCAATGAAGTTTTCAGTGGCCCAGTCAATGGGAATTTCTTAAAGAAATGTTTTATGTGAGCCGCAGTCGGCTCGTTTTGCTTTGTTTTGTAAATATTGTTTTTTGTTTTCGTTTTTGTTTTTCGGACTAATAAATGACTCCATAGCCCAACAGCAAAGGCACTAAGTTTGCAAAAGAGTTCTTAGAGCATCACAGGGACGACTCTATCCCCCATGGAGCCAAATGTTAGCGATACTTCTTGTATAGGGGGGTAGAATGCATAAGAAGGATTAAAAATCCATTTGTCCTAAGTTTCGGGCAATTAAGCGCCCATAGTAAGTAACGAGCGAACCCGAACGGTCCAGATTCACGCGCCCGGATCAGCGGCGTGCGTTGGATTCCGGACCCCCCTTGCCTTCCGACCTTTAAGTAGGGGGGGGGGTCCGGAATCGGGGGCGCACCTCTCCGACGGTCCAGATGAGCGCGCCCGGATCAACGACGATGAAGACCATTCCGGACCCCCCCCCGCCTTTCTACATTTAAGCGGAGGGGGGGGGGGGTCCAGAATCCCATGTGCAGCTTCCCGACGGCCACGATCGAGACGCCCAGATCAACGATGCTCGTGCAACCCCGCCCTTCTCAGCTGCCCTGTGCTTAAGTAGTGTGGGCCCTCCTCCAGTCATTTCATCCTCCCTTCCGCCTTTCCCCTGCCTTCGTGTGTCATCCATTCATCTCTCCTCCTTGGTCCGCGTGGTCTTCCCTTCTTCTCATCACCCACTCACCGCTTGCCACATGTCCCATTCCTTTCCATGTCAGACTCTCACCCGAAGGCGAGTTCTTTCCTTCCGTCAGCCTCCTCTCGTCGCGTCACTCCTTTCACGCCCTTACAACCCGGCACCACCATTCCTTTCATGCGCCTCATCCTCCACGCTGGCCTCCATGATTGTCCCTCAATTCATTTAGTTATTCCAGGTGGCAGTGCGAGAATTCGTCCATATCCCAAAGTGTTGAGTTGGCTGGGCCGTTCTCAATCCCAAGAAGTAGTTATTGAAGCGGTTGGGGGTGGTTAGACATCGTCTCCGCCATAATGGGGACATCCTACAATGAATTAAAGGCACGTCGATTCACCAATGTAACTGTCAGAAGATCTATCGCATCTGCCACAAGTTGCACGATTAATCAAAGACTGCGGCTGCAGAGTGTCAGAAGCCATGCAGACGCAAAGCTTTCAATGCAGTTTCTTGGTTCCGTTGTTGTTGTTGTTTTGAGTATATGTAGGCATTTTTGCCATTTTTGTATCTATCGATGGTAGAGCTAAGCTCCCAACTGTAAAGTTTCAGCGACATTATGGTTTCCTGGTTATGCCTCTGTGTTTGAGACTTCTTGGTTTATAACAAACAGTTCTTCTTTCTTCCATCTTTGTTTCATCTCATGCCGGAGTGTTCACAGTGAATGATTCACGTGGATTGTTGCAGTTATGTTATGATAAAGGATTTGTCGTGGCATTTTTGTACTCTCTGGTTTTCTGTGTTTGAACATTAAGGGACTTTTTGTTTGAATGCTTTCTTCTCCAGTCTGTGAGGGACCTGATGTTTATCATAGACGTCTGCATCCTTCTTGCATAAGTCTTCCACCTGCTCACCCTTTTGCTACGACTCACTGTTTGGAGTTTATCAAGACCTCACTCGTGCATGCATGCCTGGTCTAGTCTCTGATTTGATACAATACTGTTTTGAGTTTTCCTCCATTTGATCACCCTTTAAACAAACCGTGACATTAATCTGATGGGCGTCGGGCTCTTCTCCTGCTAGCAATCCAGGGGTGACTTCCGATAGCCAACAGGATCATAACCATCACCGGTCCTCTTTTCTTCCCCCTCGTGAATAAATTCAGGAAGATATACACTCTATCTCCCCTCCTGGTTTTGATTTTTCATCATCTCCCATGATTTCAACTTCCGACGATTTGGATCCGGTAGTGGACATGGTGATTTCTTCGGTAGGATTATTGGAGCCTGATCTCCTTACTCCTATCGCGACCTTAGACATGTGTTCCTTCTCAAGTGATTATCTTCCATCCAACGAAGATCTCCTAGAGGCCATGATTGATTTTTGTCCCTTGACATGGTATCCCTCTAACACGTTCTTCTCTTGGAAGCCATGATCAAGCAGCAGTTACGAGCATAGTTTCTCTTCTCTGTGGCAAGCTCATTAAAAAATAAAATAGAGGCCTTGAGCATAGTTATTTTCCTGTGTCAAGCTCGTTAAAAAATGAAACAGTCATCTCTCTTGAACCTTCTTTTCATCCACCCTTCTCCTTTTTCTCATCTACTAGAGAAATTGGTAACAACCTCAAAGTCGGTGAATGAATTGAAGCATGGAGGGCATGTATCCAACCTTTGATGATCATTATGGAGTTAAGCCACTAGCTTTTCAAGATGGGGGCATACCAAGTTTAGTCTTTGTTCTTTCTCGTGCTCATAAATACATGAGAATGCATCCAGGTAGACTTTTATCTCTTTTTCGGACCTGTATGGATACACGAAAAAGGAACCCCCTGGAGTCTTCTTTAAGCTCTTTTCAATCACCCTTGAACACAGCACTTTGTCTTTGCGCACATCTTAATCCACTGAACCTCTACACTGAACCAATCCTCTGAGTTTTTCTTACTCCTTTGGGTCACCCGACGAAAGTCACAGTATCCATTGCATCATCGTGTTTTGGTCCATGTCATGTTTTTGCTGTTGTCCCTCAGTGTTCAAGGGAAGTATCCACCTCGAGAGTCAGCCATCACAAATATCTTGTCTCAATACCCGTGTCAGTCCATGTTCATTTGATCTACCAATTACATCTCTGTGTCTATTTCATGTCGTTGATGGGGGATACATCAAGGCCCTCCTTCGACGAGTCTATTCATGTCGACTTCAACACATTATCCAGGAACTAGATTTAGAAACCAATTAGTACTTTGGGACCTGCATGCCTTAATGGTGGGCCTCCTCATGTTCGACAGTGGTTTTACATCATTGACCTCTGATCGGATGATTCCACGGATGTTCAACTTCAGCTCATCCATTCACATTCGTTGGAATGTACTAGAGTACCTTGGGAATCATTGACATTAATGGTGATCTCCCTCGCGCTTATTAACGGTTTACATCATTGACCGGTAATCAAGTGGTTTTTGCCATGTTTGACATCAGGACATCTATTCACATGGTTAGATTTGTACTACATCGAGATCGGTAAGAAGACCCTAGGTTGAGTGATCACTCTGATACATACTTTGCCCAGGTTGCGACGGAATTTCTCTTGAACAATGACACATATACTGTCACATAGATCCACTTTGTATTGGTTGTGGCTATGTCTTTTCATCTCATAGATCCACTGTGTATTCCTCATGGCTACGATTAGTTCAGGTCATAAGAGTATATATCCACACTGTATCCTCGGTGGCTGTATCTTTTATCAATACAATTATGGATCCATAGTGTATTTTATGGTGGCGATATATTGCAAGTCTTGATCACCCAAGCATAGGTATGCTTGCCTTGGGTTTGAAACATGTCATAATATTTGTTGGATGTTTGTGTGCATCTTCTGTCAGGTTCTCTGTGTCTATACCCTTGCTTGAAAGTCTACAAAGCATTTCAGTTATCAATTCTCATCTTCTAACTTCATACTTTGGGGGGCAATCTGTTACACATCAAAATTACTCACTTCGATAGTGTCGCAAGTGTCGTCATTACAAGTGTTGCAAGTGTCGCATTTTGCTCGCAAGTGTCACAAATTTCAGGAAAATCATACTGCCATGATGCCTATGTCATACCTATAATGACATAAGGAGGACACTTGACACACCTCAAACACTTGATTTGGAAGAGGAGGAATGGTTAACTGGGCTTATGAACCTCTTGCCATCTGAAAGAACCCAAAAAACTGAGTTTTTGGAGGAGAGCACTCCCCTATACCTCTCTCAGAAGTGTTGGCTCCCCCCTATACACTATATGGGAGCGTTATAACACTACCTCTGCCCTTTTGGAGGAGCACTACTTATTTTGGGAGTGTTGGCACCCCCCTAAAGCCTACTGGGGAGCGTTATAACGCTCCGATAGCCCTTTTGAGGGAGCGCTGCCTATTTTGGGCAGCAGTTGGTTTGTTGAGATGAATGGGGGAAGGATCCCTTCAATCCCTGAAGGTAGTTGGATTCGAATCATTATTCAAGCCACGATCTTAGGAAAGATACCTAACTCAAGGAGGAAAATTCTCAACTCACCCCAAAGATATCTCAAGTTGTTGAGCCTCTCCAAGGCTATATAAGCAAGCTTTCTCATGGTGAAAGGGGGAGCTGGATAGAGAATCATACCAAACTTATGATCTCATAAGTGATATTTGGAGAAGGGATGAGAAGCATGAAACCTATGATCTCATAGGAAACACACAGTGAAGTGGAGGCTAATCAGCGAAGCTATCGTCATTCCGATTGTGGAGCTTTTGAGCAAGGGTTAGGCAAGGAGAACTTGATGAAACTGCTACATTCCATCTATGGCTGTAAGTAACATTTTGTCCTCATTAATGTAATATTCTTGGCCTATTTCTTTCTAATTTGTGTTTGACATTACATGAATTTGTCTCTAAGTAGATAGGTCTGCTTCGAACTAATCTCGATAGAATAGGAAGTGGTTGTACTTTGTTTTTCTACAGGGCTTATCGAAGAGCTCAAGATTGGAGTTCAACTCAGAGCATGCAGGGACAAACACGGGTAAAAGGTATGTCTTTCCTCCTTCCTCTTAATGTATTAGTTTGTGTAGACCTAAAAGGAAGTCAGTGACCATGATAAGCACTTTCTGTCTTAGATTTAAGAGTCTAGCTCTTTAAGGAGATCTACCTGTCCGCAGGAAGATTTTCCTTCAACAGAAGGTTGTGGCACAGCAACAAGTCAAAGCATCTTGAGCATATCTTGAGGTTTTCTAGGTAGAATTATCCAAATCAAAGTTACTCGGGATGATTCACAAGTGATTGTTCGGGGCCTGTTGTCCCTTGACCAAGTTTCGAGGATCCTTGGTCAGGTTTGACCTATTTTTGGGACTTCAACAGGCTGTCGAAGGCGTAGCGCAAGATGAAGCAGAGATCAAGGGATATTGACCCCTTTTAGGGCCCTTTTTGGTATTCAGGATTATGTAATGGGTATGGGGATGTCGGCCCATGGGTTTACCCATGCTTAGGTATATTTTGTAATGTATAAATAAGTATCTAGGTGATGTAAGAAGATGCCAGTGTGCTAAGACCTACAAGTTCGATCTGTGTGATCGAAAGTGTTAAGTTTTGAGTAGAGATTTCTTTTGTGCATACTGTATAAGGCTTGCAAAGACCAGTGCAAGCAAGTGTAAGAGGTTGAGAAGAGGCTTAGTGTTGTAACCTAGCTCAAGGAACGAGGATCTAGTGAGGTGCATAGACCTCCTGTCCTCTGCGGAGTAGTCTTTTTGTGGCTCTGTGAATTTAATTGAATGAAGAAGCTAATAAAGAAGGCGAAGAGTTGGTGGATGTAGCCCCAGGGTGGGGGTGAACCACATACATGTTGTTTTTCTCTGCTTTGTGCGATGTATTGATGTGTTTAAATGTTAATTTGCTTAGTTCTTTGATATAGATGAATGGTAGATACATATGTTAATGCTATGTGCTTAATAGTATGGATCTGGCCAATGTGGATGTGCTTAGTGCTTGAATATAGTAGATCTGGTTAAATACTGCAATGCTCTGTAATTAGGGTTTAATTGCGCTGTAAACTAAGACTGGATATTGGTGAACTATAACTATTAAGTTCCCTGTTAAGGTGATACAGACACATATTTGTGTCCTAGCTAAGTTTGCAGACATTGGAGTCCTGCAACCACCCCTGCTTCGACCTCAGGTGAGACTTCATCGGCTTCACAGGTGTTGCCGAAAGGGTTGGTAGTTAGGGTTTTGTTGGTGCGTTGTTGTAGCGTTGAACACTGGGTCTGCCCCTGTGCCAACAGTAGCATCAACCTTAAGGAAGAAAGTTCTAGCTCTTTTGGCAAGAGGGCTTCTTGACCATAAACCAGTTGAAAAGGTGTACAACCAGTGCTTACTTTGGTGGTAGTTTGATCTTCCCAGAGGGCATAAGTGAGGAAAGTGTGCCACTGACGAGGCTTATCTTCAATGAGCCTTTTGATGATTCTTACCATATTTGTTTTGGTATACTCGGCTTTCCCGTTTCCTTGGGGATAGTAAGCTGATGAGGTGAAATGTTTAACCCCCAAATTGGATAAAAACTGAGTCATCTTAGCATAAATGAAAGAGGGACCATTGTCTATAATAATTTCCAATGGAAGACCAAACCTGGAAAAAATATTATTTTCAAGGAAAGAAATTACCTCATTGTCTGTGGAATGCTTAAGTGGGACAGCTTCAGCCCATTTTTTAAAATAGTCTGTGGCTGTCGGAATAAAATCTTGCCTAGCTCAAGAATAAGGATTAATAGGACCAATAAAATCCAATCCCCACTTTGAAAAGGGAAAATCTAGCAGGACAAGTTGTAATGGCATGGTTGAAAGGCGTTCTTTCCCAGCAAATTTTTGGCACTTGTCATAAGACATTGAAAAAACATAAGAGTCATGAAAGATTGAAGGCCAATAATATTATTTTCTAATAATCTTGAAAGCGATGGTTTTTGCAGAAAAATGACCTTTTACATGAATGACAGAGCTTCAAGAGTCGTGAGCTTCTTGCAACAATTTATGTGCGTCTTCATTATTTACACAGTGAAGCAACACACCATCAGTAGATCTTCGAAATAAAAAGTCTCCTATAATGACATATCTTGCAAATTCAAGACGAAGTCTTCTCTTTTGATGAGTGTCTAAGTTGTCTGGACATATTTGGTTCTGTAAATAATAAACCAAATTCTTGTACCAAGGATGTTCAGACACGGGGAGGATCTGATCATCAATGTAAAAGAGAGCTGAAAGGGAACTATCTTTTTCATCAATTTCTTCACCATTCTCATCATGTTGAGCCAAGTGAAGGGCTAGGTCATGTCCCTTAATAGTGATAGAATTCACAATCTTTAGATCATGGTCCTGGATCTTGGCAAGCCAATGTGCAATATTCCTTGAAATATAAGTCTGTGAGAGCATAAATTTGACAGTAGATAAAGGGAATTTTACCAATGTATGCTTACCTAAGATGTAGTGGCGAAACTTTTCAACATCCTTAACAAGAGAAAAAGTGTGTTTCTCAATAAAAGAGTATTTAAATTCATCGTCATGCAAACTTTTACTCATGTAAGCCACAGGTTTTTCTTTTCCTTGGCCATCATTTTGCATAAGGATAGTAGAAACTACCTCCTCATTGGCATTAGTATATATCATGAATTCCTTCTCAAAATACAGCTTTGCCAAAACTAGTGCAGAGCTGATTGCTTTCTTAATCCCTTCAAAAGCATTTTCAACATCATCAGTCAAAGAAACAAAATGGTCTTGCTTAAGCAGATTATGGATTGGCTTGACCATCACTGCAAAATTATGAACAAACCTACGAACGAAGTTAATAACCCCCATAAAGGCTTGAAATTATTTCTTAGAAGTAGGAGCAGGAAAGTTAAGGATAGTAGCAATCCTTTCAGGATTGATACTTATTACTGAATCGGAGACAATGTGTCCAAGGAGGTTTCCCTCGGTAACAAAAAAAATTGACTTGGAAGGGTTTAGGGAAATTCCAAATTTTCTACATCGCATGAGAACTTTTCTGAGATGACCAAAATGATCTGATCAGATTTTAGAGTAAATTGTTAAGTCATCAAGGTAGATCTGAATGATCTTACCAATCAAATCGTCAAAAGGTAATTGCATAGCTCTCTGAAAGGTGGCACCTGCATTAGATAAACCAAAAGGAATATGTCCATAAGAAAAAGTACCCCAACGAGTAATAAAGGTGGTTTTATATTTATCTACCCTTTTTACCTTGATTTGATTGTAACCGGAAAACCCGTCAAGTAAGGACATCATTTGTGACCCTGCAACTAGTTGCAAAATCATTTCCATGTTGGGGACGGGAAATTGGTCCTTTATATTAGCTCGATTTAATGTGCGAAAATCAATGCACAGTCTAATCTGACCAGTTGTTTTCCAAACGAGGACTAGATTTGAGACCCATTCATAATATTTGACTAGAATGATGATTACAGCCTTCAAAAATTTTCCAACTACTTTAAAATAGTTGCTTCTAGCACAGGGTTGATAGGTATTTGTTTTTTCCTAACTGGTTTTACGCCTTTCTGAATGGGAATGGCATGTTGTATAAGGCCAGGATAAAAACCACGAAGATCCGCATAAGACCAAGAAAAAACATCTTGAAATTCACCAAGCAACTTGGAAAACTTCTCCTTCTCTTCATCTAAACATTTGGCACCTATTTTGACGTTCTTTGGAGTCTCGGGTGTCCCAATGTTCAAGGAGATGGTTTCTCCCACCTTCCTTTTTTACTCTTCTTCTTTTTGTTTCTCCTTGTTTCCTACATCACTCGAAGAAAATGAACTCTCTATAGGAGTCAATCCTTTAGGAATCGTGTTATCTTCTATGGATATAATTTCTATAGGATTAAAAGGTTCATTTTAGATAAAAGCACAAAGGATCTCATCATTAAGGAAGACCTGCCAAGATTCTATATTGTCAGGAATATGTGGATGATGTAGTGATTTAAAGGTACAATCAGGTATGTGTGGCAGAAGTTACCGATTTGGGGAGGCTACAAAAACTACTAGCCAATCAGCCATTGAGTTTAACACCCTTTTAACTTGGGTGATGTTGAAAGATAAAAGGTTCAAGATAAGGGCCCAAACAACTTGGGTGTATCGTTGCATCAATTTGTTGCTAGGAGAGTAAATTTTATGCACGAGATTCACAACAATCTCAAAATCCCCAAAAACTGAAAGGTGACCACAGCCAAGATTATAAGAGTTTTC
This sequence comes from Picea engelmannii, assembly GCA_009831015.1. Classification (NCBI taxonomy): domain Eukaryota; kingdom Viridiplantae; phylum Streptophyta; class Pinopsida; order Pinales; family Pinaceae; genus Picea; species Picea engelmannii. The sequence goes on from ML796562.1 coordinate 223,565, forward strand.
AATGCCTAATAACAAGGCTTCGAATTCAGTGACATTGTTAGTGCAAGAAAAATCCAAATGATAAGAAAAGTTATGGATTTGTCCTATAGGATAAATCAAGATAATGCCATCTTTGTTACCTTCGTTTGAGCATGAACCATCAAAGTGAATACACCACATGCCATCATCTAAATCGATTTGTTCCATGGAAATGTTATCTTCCTCGACAAAGATGGAGTACACTCCTAAGTCCTCCTCGATATAGTTTACGTTAGGCTATGAGACACTCTCTATGTCGGGTGATATCCTTCCTTCTCTAAGGACTATAAAATTTCTTTCGTTCCAAGGAACAGATAAATGGGTTCCGTCGAGTGAGAGGTAGCCACTCATTGAGGCTTGCCAATCTCTTCCTAAGATGATTGAGTAATTTCTTACTGGCATATCGATCACCTGAATATTGAGGGTCCTCTTTATTTCAAGATGGGTGCACAAAACTAAGGTCACATATTTAATATCACCTATAGTCTTTTTTTGTAGACTATTATAAGAAAGCATGCTTCTAGCATTTTCATATGTACTATACAAGCCTAGCTCTTCCATAATAATTTTTGACATCACACTTGGGCCCAAACCACCATCAATGAGGCAACAATGGGCACTTTTTTCCATGATCTTTATAGAAATGTAAAAAGGGGGGTTTTTACAGGGTATCTAAAGTTATGTACACCTAATTTATTTACAGAATAATCCTCTTCGTCTGCCTCTTCAGAAAGATTGGCTACAACAGAATCTTTTCCTTCCATGAATTGTTTCATATGCATCTGTTGTTCAGGGACAGAAACCATGTCTAGGAGGGTTGCATCTACTTTGATGTTGGCTAGTTGATTCAACATATTGTATTTAGAAGAGGGAAGAGGGGGAGTGATTCTTTGAATCTCGGGAATTTTAGGAACCTAGGGTGTAGCAGCGGTTTAGGATGAGCTCAGGCTAGAAGAACTGCGAGGAGGGTCAAATTTACCCTTTGGAGCATAGGCTTTGTTCCTAGTATTAATAACCATGACATCCTTTGGCTCCTCAAAGTCTAGGACAATGATAGTAGCTTCTGGTCTCTTACCAAAGATCTTATCTATGGCACTCTTCTTTATCTCACATGTGGTTTCTTCGTGGTGCTCCTCGCAAAAGTTGCACCAACTCCGAGGCAGGATAGCCTTAGGCTGAAAATTATTTTCAACTGGATTTCTAAAGGGGGCTGCAGAAGAGGATGAATCTCCAAGGGTGAGAGGGGAGACAGTACCCTTCCGCTCAAATGCTATCATATGATTTTTCATATCTTGTACTAGTTGTAATAGAGTGGACATATCTATCTATCTAACTAATTATATTTGGGTAAGACTAGTTCTTTCAAGTTGTTCTTCATACTCTGAGCAAGTATGCAGAGCGGAACCAAGATTATCAATGGCCTTTTCTTCAATTTTATGATGGTAAGGAGAAGGCAATGCATTGTAGTAATGCATGAAAGAGACTTGGTTCTGAGGGCAGATAAGTTCGGGGATTTGATTGTACAACTTGGTGAAATGCAAGTTGAAAGACTTGATGGTCTCACCATCTTTATAAGTGACGTTATTGTATTCCCTTAACTTCTCGGCAGGGCTTTTGGATTATCCATAAGTGGATCAGAACCAATAGATTAAATCTTCCCAAGTATACAGGATCTTAGGAGTAAGGTCAAAGAATTCGGTCGTATCCTTTCCTTCCAAGGAATTGATGAACAAGCACATGCAAGTGTCATTGTCGTTAGCACCTATGTTATGACAAGCATTAGAAAATGCCACTAGGTGTTTGTGGGTACTGACAATGTTATTTCCTGAATACTTAGGCAAATGCTCTTTAAAATTCGTAAGTGGGTGAATAGCAGGTGCTAGGTTAAGATGAGAGGACACATGCCATGGTGTGGTTGTGGCATCTTCTTCTAACTGGAAAATCCCATACCTTTTAATGACTTTGGTGGGGTTTGTAGTGGATTGGACAGGGATATGGTGGTTGTACAAGCTACCAATCACCGATGACGATGAATATTGGGAAGATGGAGCACTTCCAATGCCACCAAAGCCACCACTAGATTCCATCTTGTGGATGATAGATGAGGGGAAGAAATACGAGCTAGATGAATTAGATAAATTTATCCTTAGAGAACTTTGTTGGGAAGATAACACGACGTTTCTTCTTCCTATTTCAGCAACAGGATTGATTTCGGGTGACAAGCCTCTTCTTCTTCTAGAAGCATGAGAGTCTAAGGATAGGAAACAAAGGCCAAATCTCAAAGAAACAAGGTTTACTGATGATTTCTAGGTTGTCTACATCTAGCCTCCAATTGTTCTTAAGCACTAATATGTTGTTCAATTGTTGCCCAAGAATGGTTAAGTTCAGCACAGTTATTGGCAGTGTCTAGAATGGTGTTAAACAAGTTCAAATCAATGATGGTCTGGTCTTGAAGACCGGGCTCGACATTGGGCTACCTTGCAAAAGGAACAGTCATTAATATCAAAATATTCAAAGAATCAATTTTAGAAAAGAAAGATATATCCAACCTAGGGGCATCAACCATCAATCATCTTGACCAAATAACAATTTTTGTGGGTTTAACTAGTTTACTATTCATAATCAAATATCCAACCCAGGGCCATCACAAGACAGTATACAATCTACACAATCTGTAAAGAGGATTTTATTCACTTCTTGCATCTTATAACAATTTCCAAATAGTAGCCTTTCCACTCTATTAACCATTGAAATCAACCACTGCCCATACATTACTTCAATCAACAATTATACTCAAATTCATGTTTCCAGAATTCACAATGAGGTCACATAATCACTGCAATCAGTTTTGACATTTGAATGCTTTGGTAATCGTGAAACATATATATAGGAAGTAAACCCAATAATCTGGATTAAATTGCAAAATCTGAATGGATATTTAAACATATACCCAACAGCCACCATTTAGACACAAGCTATGCACAGGGTAACTCATCCAGGTAATGTAATTCAGCCACTGTAAAAACAAACAATTCAATGTGACTTAAAAGTTGGACTGTCCATCCAACACGACAAGGTTTCGACAACATTCCCCTTCTAACAAATGGTCAATTGCAACAAATAAACATGCTTAAAACTCTATGAAACCCAAACCATCTGTGTTATACACAATGCACAGCCACCAAAACATTACGATGCAATATCTCTATTAAACAAAATCAAGCACATAGTCACAGTAATGACTCAATCCATCGTCTTGAGTCATTAATAACAGAGTATTACTTCGGTTTAGTCCATTTGTAACCAACTATGTTGTGAAAACTCAAGCTTATATAATCAAACAAACATAAGGATGCAGTGATATATTCTTTATAGTCATTCGGTTCAATAATCATTCGGCCCCAAAGAAAACCACAGTTACCCTGCTCCTTATTTTATTTTTTTTGCAAAAACACCATGTGCACAACGTGACATACGTGAACAACATCAAGAATTTGCACCAACGCCATCTAATCATCAAAATAATCATTAGTGAAAATACCAGTGATTGTGTATCGACCATCAATTCACCAATGTCGTAAAAACAAATCCATCAACCTAACAAGTTGTGGCAACTACGCATACCCATGTATCGATTCGAATCAAGGCAGTGACCCTTCTCCCTTAAGCAATACTGAGTTATTAATCATAAGGAGAATGACTGTGTAATTTAAGTTGTGCCAATAATAATGCAAGATTTTTCATTATTATCACAAAGGCAGTAACTAAATGCCAACCAAGATGATTGTCATATGACCGACTGAGCGAGTTTTCATTTAAAGTCATCGGCCACACATTCAATCCAAAATAACCCATAACAACTTGACAGGCCCGACAGTCTTCCTATGAAACTCCATACTAGAGGGTTAAGGGTTTTCTCGGTAGCCATCACAGGAGGAACAGAGCCAACTTCTCGTAATAGTGAAAACTTCGAGGAGAAAGGTGTACACACAAAGAGGGCTATAATTCATTTTTGTACAGGAAACAATTCCATGACAAGGGCCATAACAGGAGGTGAGGATTTAACTTGGTGTGGCAATGTTATTTTCACACAGGGCATAACCCTCGTGCCCTTCGATCAAACAACTACCACATAGAGGTGAAGACAGGTCTGATTAAGAACAGGAAACCCACTTCGTGACCTCTAGTGGTGAAATCAACCAACTTCACACATGTACAATGCATGGTGACACTAACGCTCTAGTCATTAAACCCCATAAAAACCCACATACTGGATACATCAATGCGAAAGCGTGAAGATAACCCACCCAAACCAACAAGGATATTCTAAGTAAACCAGCAAGGATAACAGATATCTCTTGTGACTGCTAATGCCTGAGGATAACTAGCAATGCTATGACTTCAACATCATTTAAAAGAGAATCAACAACGTTTCTTTCACAATCACCATTTACATAGTGACAACACTTAAGGAAAGCACGGCTAATACACTTGAGCCATTATCCATTTCATAACCAGAGTAGACTCATGAAGGGCTAAAAAAAGAACATGCATGTAATCAAATGTCTTAAACGCAAGTTGGTCGAGTGGTTCCTCCCTACTGACAAATCGGAGCATAACCACAACAGTAATGTTTGGAATATAGCCTGACTAGGGTGGTGTCCAATGGTAGGGGTAAAGGTGATGTGCGGTGAATGCACATCACCTACCTACTTCAAGTTCATTCAATTCTTAGTACATGCTAGCTACTAATCAAACAAATCATCCACCTTGAACCAACAACCTTTAATTTCCAATAGCGCCACCCATATCACATATTACCATCTCTACTATGCATAAATGCATACCAACTATGCTATATACAACCTCGATAACTCGCATGGCTATCCTGTGTTAGCTAGGATTTTCCACAATCCTTTTTCATGCATATAGTATAGCATGTTAGCATACGACAATTTCTTCTTTTAGTTTCTTTTCATTTTTTGTTACTAACATGTGTTTGTTGCAGGTGTCACAAGTAATAGATCCAAGAATAGTTAGCAATGAAAACCATGAAAAATTTTGGTATTACTTGATCTTGGAACAGCAAGGGAGCCCTGTCGGAGAACTATGTCAGTGAAGATGTAGTAGGAAGAGATATATCAATGGGGGTTAATGTTTGGAACCCCAAGCACACCTGAAAAGGGTCATGGCCAATAGATCTATGAAATTGCATATAACAACAGTTATCAAACACCATTAAGATGACGCCTTTTGAGTTTCTTTACAGGAGACCGTTTTGGATGCCTTTGAGTTGGGATCGGCTTGAGGGTAGGGTACTGGTGGGACCTAAAATGATCCAAGAAATGGAAGACCAAATGCAAACCTTAAGACAAAAGATAAAGGAAGTGCGGGATCGGCAAAAGAGTTATGTCGATGTGTGTCGTGTCTATCGTAGTTATGAAGATGGCGATTGAGTCTTCTTGTGGGTGAAACCACACAAGATTTATATCAAGTTGGGAAAGGGTTCTTGATGATCTAGGTGGATATCGGTGGCCACCCACCTTTTCCAACTGGCTCAAAACAGTTTTCTGGCAATTTTGGCAATTTATTATTTTTAGCAGTTTTTAACTTTCGGGGCCATTTTGAGGACCTAAATGAAGGTTTTTCTAGATTGATATTCTCAGTGATATTCGAAAGAATTATTTGTCCCCCAAAATCAATCTCCTCGACGATACCTTTCCAACAGGCTATCATACGCCTAAAACGGAGATTGTATGCAAAAGTTACGACCCCGGGAAGTTGATGTACTAACCTACCCAAATAGGGCCCACATAACTTTTGGCACTTCATCTCCTAGGGTTAGGTTTTTGGATGTCTATGGTTTTGTTGTCATTCCTGTTTATTGTAAAAATGCCTTCAGAGCCTCATTTTAATCATCTTCTTGTGAATGAGAGTAGTTATCATATCTCTTCTCAGAGATAAGCTGCCACCATTCTAGCGAGTCTTTCACTCTATATTTTTACAGTCTCTGTACATTTCTTTCATTAATAGAAAGTGTATTACTATATCTCTGTGTTTATGGTTTCATATTTGACACATTTATGTTATATTAGTGGATATCCGCGATATCTCTGTGCATTTCTTTATTATATCTCCGCTCTCATTTCGTGTCGAAAATAATCTGGATCACTTGATCCGGATTTTATGAGAAGAACGAAATGACTCTAGATTATTAACAGGTGATTAACAAAAAATAACAGAGTTACAGTAAAACTAGTTTTCTATTCAATAAGGAAATAAGCTAAAACTGTAAAAATGTAGCGGAAACAAGCTTGTTGAAATGGTGGTAGCTTATCTCTGAGAAGAGATGTGATGGATACGCTCATTCGAAAGATCCTTACAATGAGGATCTGAAGGCATTTTTACAATAAACATGTATTCCAGAAACCCTATACATCCAAAAACCTAACCCTGGGAGATGAAGCACCAAAAGTCATGTGGGCCCCATCTGGGTAAGTTAGTACCTTAACTTCCCGGGATCATAACTTTTGCATACGATCTTTGTTTCAGGTGTATGATAGCCCATTGGAAAGGTATCATCGAGGATATTAATTTTGGGGGCTCAATCATGCCTTTGTCTATCATTGAGAAGCTCGATCTAGAAAACCCTTCATCTAGGCCCTCAAAATGGCCCCGGAAGTAAAAACTACTAAAAAAAGTAAATTGCCAAAATTGCCATAAAAAAATTTTGAGCCAGTTGGAAAAGGTGGGTGGCCACTGATATCCACCTGGATCAATCCTCCCTCCTTAGGAATAAATGGTGTCCATTGCATTGATTTCCCCCATCAGATAAAGAAATTTCTGTTGAATTTGGCCCCAGGTGAGCCACTTGCCTTGGTGCAGGAGCTGCCCTACTTTGACGACTCGATAAAGTTGGATCCTTTGTTGTTGAGTGCCCTTGATCTGTGTGTCCACAATTTGATCACCGGATGCCTATTGTATGCAGTCAAGGTTGAACTCTGTTGGTGTCATTTGTTCTGCTACGTCTGAGATGTCCAATAATGGTGGGAAATAAGGACAAATGAGATCCACGTTGAACATTGGGTTCAGGCCAAGGAAAGGAGGAATGTTGATATCAAAAAAATTATCCCCCACGGACTTGGTGATCATGTACGGCCCATAACGGAGTGGGTGAACCTTCCAATGGGGTCCTGTAAGGCATTATTTCTGCAACTGCAACCAAACTTTGTCGCCCACCTTAAACTTATGTGGCACCCGATGTTGATCATGGCACTGCTTGTAATTGTCATTGGACTTCTGTAGGATATCCTGAACCTGTTGGTGGATGTGTTGGATCCGCTCAATGAACCGGGTGGATTTTTCAGCTTCAGTTGGAGCAGGAGATGAGTCGGTCGAGGTGACCACAAGGGGAAGTACAACATCTATGGGACCCAATGGTTGGAATCCCAACCCCACCTGAAAGGGGTTGTGGTCGGTTGAGCTATGCAAGTCTCGGTTGTAGTTATGTTGGACATAGGGAAGGCTCTCATCCCCTATGCGAGGGTGATTTGAATTATACATGCGAATGATATGCACAATCATTCAATTTACGACCTCGGTTTGGCCATCTTTCTAGGGGTGGAAGGTCGTGGATTTGGTGAGATTGGTGTCCAGCAGTGACAAGAGGCTTGACCAGAATGTGCTGAGAAATCGACTATCCCGATCTGAGATAATGGTTTTGGGGATTCCAAAATGTACCAGACTCGTTCAAAGAAGAGCTTCGCAGTGGCCTCTCCTGTGATGTTCTTCTTGCAGGCAACCAGAAATGTCATCTTAGAAAAGCGATCAACAACCACAAAAACACATTCATTTCCCTGCTTGGTGGATGGGAGGCCTGACATGTAGTCCATTGAGATTGATTCCCATGGCCTGTCGGGAGTAGGAAGAGGGGTGTACAGGACTTGTTTCTTAGTGGTTAGTTTGGCAATATCGTAGGTAGTGTAGGACCTGATATACTTGCTGATGTTCTGTCGAAGTTTCAGCCAATAGAAATGTTTCTGTAGCATCGCCACTATATTTTCGACGCTGAAGTGTCCTGCCACCCGACTTTAGTGGGCTTCTTAGATCAACTTCGCTCGCTCGCTTGATGGAACACAGATATGACCCAGATGACATAACAACCCATCCTGAAGATGGAAATTATCGACAACTACATTTGCACCCAACATTTGGTAGGTGGTGGTGAAGTCTGGGTCTGTCTCATAAAGTTGGGGCCATCCAAAGTTCTCATGGTTGTAGGAGTCTATCATCATGGTGAGTGTCGCAACTGGCGATCTGCTGAGGCAATCAGCGACGTGATTGGTGCTTCATGTTTTATTCTTGATGTTGAGGTGGAATTGCTGCAAGTATGTGTAACACTTTTGATGGAAATCATTCTAAAATTTTCCTTGAGTCTATATGAACTACAGTGGCTTATGATCAGTTTGGATGATTGTCTCCTTCCCAAGAATGTAATGTCTCCATTGGAAGCAAAATTGCACAATGGATAACATCTCTTTTTCGTAAGTAGGGTACTTATGGATAGCATATGATAGTGTCTCACTATGATAGGCCACAGGGTGGTCGTGCTAAGTGAGAACGGTGCCCATCGCATAGTCTGAAGCATCTGTCTCGATCTCAAAGGGTTGTTGTGGGTCTGGTAGTGAAAGTGTTGGGGCTGAGGACAAGCGTTGCTTCAAATCGTCGAACGCTTGTTGTTGGGATTGGCCCCACACAAATTTCACCTTGCCACCACCCCTGGTTATTTGGCTGAGGGCCGATGCAATATGGGAGAATCCTAACACGAACCTGCGGTAGAAATTGGTAAGGCCCAAGAATATCTGAAGCTCAGTGAGTGTGGTTGGGGCTAGCCAGTCATGGATGACTTGGATCTTGGTTGGATCCACATGTATGCCATGATGATCAATTAATATGTAGCTGAGGTAATGGACCCTGTCCATACCGAAGGATAATTTTTCCAAGTTGGCATATAGCTTGTGCTACCACAGGGTGTGCAGAACCTGTTGAATATGTTGCAAGTGTTCACACCAAGTCTTGTTGTAAATGAGAATTTCATCTAGATACACCACTACAAAATTATTGGTGAATGGTCACAGGATATCGTCCATCATCCTCATGAAATTGGTTGGAGCATCTGTCAAACCAAAGGGCATGACCAACCATTCAAAAAGGCCTTCCTTTGTCTTGAAGGTGGTTTTCCATACATCAGTTTGTTCTATCGAGACCTGATGGTAGCCAGACTTCAAATCGATCTTACTTAAGTATTTGTGCCCTGTGAGTTGATCAAGGAGGTCATTGATTTGGGGAATTGGGTACCAGTTTCTGACTGTGATTTTATTCAGACTCTGGTAATCAATGAAGAGTCTCCAAGTTCCATCTTTCTTCTGTACTAGCACGATTGGGCTCCCGCAAGGTGATGAGATGGGACAGATGTTCCCCTTGTGGATTAGCTCTTGGATCTATCTCTTGATCTTGTCATTCTCTAACAGAGAGCAGCGATAGACTAGCCCATTGTGCAACAGTGCGTCAGGGGTCAGATCGATGGGGTGCTTGACTTGGCAGTGCAGAGGTACCCCGATAGGTGAGGAGAAGATATCTGAGTATTCTTCCATGACCTTATCTACTTTCTTCTAATGTGTGGAGAGGTCGGTCGTAGAGACCCTGGATGTGGTTGTGATCTTTCACATACTCTGGGAGTGAATCACGAAGAAGACATAATTCCCCATCTGAGAGATGACCTTCCTGCATTGCTTAGCAGAGATCAAGGAAATAGCACTAGGTGGGAATGCCTCGGGTATCCTATAAAATTTCATGTTCAAAGTAATAATAACACTACGAGGCCTAGACTCATATACAGCATGAATTTTCCATAAATAAGGTTGTCCCAAAAGAACATCACAAACTTTGAGAGGAGCAACATCACACAATACCTCGTCTTTGAAGGGCTTCATTCCATACGATAGTCGACATTGTTGGTTGACGCGGAGATCGCTTCCTTGGTGGAGCCATCTAATGGTGTAGGTTTTTCGGTGCGGCATTGTTGGCAGGGCCAACCGCTTGACGACCTCTATTGAGATGAGGTTCTTCTAGCTACCACTATCAATGATGAAGTACAGCAGGGTGCCTTTTACCCACATCTGTTAATGGAAGATGTGTTCTCCTTCTTTTGGCTCGTCTGGTTCACCAGGTTGGAGCCCTGTGGTAGCAACGATGGCATTGGGTTCCTCATCAAAAATTCATCTTCCCCTTTCTATTTCTAGCTCAGAGTCTAAAAACACATCTGATTCAGAGGCTTTCACTTCGACCACCAGCGACTACTTTGAGCGGCAGTCAGCATTGTTATGCCAAGGGATCTTATGAAAGTCGCACCACTTCCCAGTATCTTTCTTTGTCTTTCTGGTGTCCTTCTTTGCTTGTATCTTGGATTGGTTTTCCTGATACTGTCCATCTTTTCTCTATCCTTTGTTCTATGGGTTGGGGCCGCCCTTTCCTGGCTTTTGTTGTGATGGGTTCCCAAGCCCAAATTGTCACGTCTTTTGTTTGAGCTTCTGCTCTATTTTGATGGCATATCGGTAGGTTGTGCCCAAAGATGAGATGTCCAAAAATTTCATTTCGGTATGGATGTATCTATGTAGAGCATTGGGATACTTGAGCACCAGATGTCACTTTGAATACTTGATACCCAGATTGGTGTGCAAGGTATGAAATATATTTGTGAAATCTCGCACTGCTTGGTCTCTTTCTTGTCGCAGTGTGGTCCAGTTGGTATACAAGTCATCATAACTTTCGACAGGGTAGTATTGTTCTTTAATAGCATCCCTAAAGGATTCCTAGGTGGTTGTGACTATAAATAATGAGGGTTCCTCTATTTCCTTTTGCTCACAGAAAGTTTCCCACCAATCTTTGACATGGGGAATGGCTTTGAGGAGAACAAAAGTAATCTTTCCTCTATTAAAAAAGTTATGGATAGAAAAATACCCTTCTAGTAGATTCAACCACTTGTCTACAACATCTGTGTCTATTTGACCCTCAAATATAGGAATATGAAATTTTATTTTTACCTTGAAGGGGGCAGCGCCTCCGCTTGAAGAAGATGTGTCGCCTGTTGGTAGCCGTCGAACGATTTGCGTGAAACTATCCATCATCTCGTTCCTTTGTTGCGTGAGGGCTTCCTCAATCAACAGTTTGAAAGGATCTCGTATCCCATCATATTTATTTTCTCCTACCATGAGAGGTCACTTGGGCGTGAGAGAGATTTTGTCCTCAAGAGAAACAAGCTCGAGACCCAACTCTTCGTACTCCGACCTCGTTGGGGACATGCATTAACACGACAAGGAGCAGACCACTAATATACCACTGATCTGAATTTATGAGCAGAAAGAAATGACTACAGATTATTAACAAGTTCTTAACACAAAATAATAGAGATATAGTAAAATTGGTTTTCTATTCAATAAGTAAATAAGCTAAAACTGTAAAAATGCAGCAGAAACAAGCTTGCTGGAATGGTGTTGGCTTATCTCTGAGAAAAGATGTGACAGTTGCACTCATTCACAAGAAGATCCTTACAATAAGGATCTAAAGACATTTTTACAATAAACATGAATTCCAAAAACCCTATACATCCAAAAACCTAACCATAGGAGATGTAGCGCCAAAAGTCATGTGGGCCCCATCTAAGTAAGTTAGTACATCAACTTCCCGGGGTCGTAACTTTTGTATACGATCTTCGTTTTAGGCGTATGATAGGCCGTTGGAAAGGTATCATCGAGGAGATTCATTTTGGGGGCTCAATTGTTCCTTTAGCTATCATTGAGAATATTTATCCCGAAAAACCTTCATTTAGGCCCCCAAAATAGCCCCGAAAGTAAAAACTGCTAAAAATAGTAAATTGCCAAAATTGCCAGAAAACTATTTTGAGCTAGTTGGAAAAGGTGGGTGGCCACTGATATCCACCTGGATTAGTGCTAAAATACATCCTAGGTTCATGGGATCATGCAATATTGTGGAAAAGAGAGGTCCCCTGGCCTAATGACTAGCCTTGCCTGATTCTTTGAGGCATATGCACGATGTCTTTCATGTTTATGCTTTGAGAAATTATGTTAGTAATCCTACACATGTTGTTGACATGATTTCCTTGTAGCAATCGGAAGAGGGTGTGCTCATGGCAGAGCCGATCTGTATCCTGGACCATCGCATTCGAAAGCTATGGCATCGAACAGTAGATCAGGTCAAGGTCTAGTGGGAAAACTATAGTCCACACTCAATGACCTAGAAGAACGTATATGATATGCGTCAGCAGTTTCCTTTTTGTTTGAAAGCTAGGTATATGACACTATGATACACTCTTTTTTTTTGGCACTTACATACTATGAAACTTTGGGACAACGTTTAAAACAAGAGGGGGTGTATGTAACATCCCACTATTGTGCGCACTGAGCGAAATTAGTCTTTGAGGACACTTGTGTGCAAGTGATTCGGGTCATTATACTATGGGTTGTTTTGATTATGATTATGAGATATGGTGGATTTGATGATATGTTATTTTGTTGTATTTACATAGACATGTGTTATTGACTGGGTTCTCCTGAGTGTGTAGGACTCTGGATGTTGAGGATGTCGAGACATCGATGAAGCCCCTTCGACTCCAGATCCAGTCATGGAGTGGATTGTTAGGGTTTGAATGTTGTTGATGTGACATATGTACATATTATTAGATATTATTATGTTGATTGTTATTGTTGACATGATTCATTGATGGATGCAAGCTGACGATAGCTTGTCATCCAAACTCACATTTGGAGTAAAGGAGTCACGCACGACAACCAGAGACATTGAGGGAGAGGTGTGGCAGCATCTCTGCCACATCCTACTGGCACTCTCGTCATGGCTCGAACTGTAGGTTAATGATTACCTAGTTCGAGAGGACCCGCGATGTAGTGAGGGAAGATTGAGACAGTCTCTCATGATGATTCTAATGGGCACGCAATAACGCAGGTTCCTTATTCCTTAGAGGCCCTTAGTCTCCCATAAGATCACCTAACGGAGTATTAACTCCAGGGGTTTGGCGTCTATCAAATTCAATCAAGAGGTGAGTGGCACCCTTGGAGCACGTAGTGCGTCTTAAAGGGCATGTCGCACAAAGAAAATTAAAAGAGGCGAGTGGAACCCTTGGATCACATAGTCCATCTTGAAGGGAACGTCACACAAAGAAAATAGAAAGAGGTGAGTGACACCCTTAGAGCATGTATTGCTTCTTGAAGGGCACGTCGTGCAAAGAAAATGAAAAGAGGTGAACCAAACCCTTGGAGCACGTAGTGTGTCCTGAAGGGCACGTCGTGATTTTAACTGGTAAGTAAATCAACCTAGTTCCTAGAAAAATATGCCTCCTTAGGACCTGGTCGGCCTTAAAATGAATGATGTCATAAGTAAAGGTTAATGACTAATTTTCCCTTAAGAATTGTCACCAATCCTAGTAATTGAAAACCTAGGTCTGAGTAGAACCTTAGAAAAAAAAAAAAACTAATTAGACATATAACCGAATTAAAGTGGAAATTTTAATTCCCTAAGGTTATTTTTATAAAATTTTAATTCACTGAGGTTCTTTTTATAAAATTTCAATTCACTAAAGGTTCTTTTATAACTAATAAGAGAAATTCAAACTTTGATTATTAAAGTAAAAATTATAATGGAGGATTAAATTCATAAAAAGAGTAAATGGTTGTTTGTCTAAACTTGCTAATTCTGAACTTAGTTAAAAAAAAAAAAGGGAAACTTAAAGAAAAAGGGAAACTAAAGGAAAAAGGGAAACTTAAAGAAAAAGGGGAAACTTAAAAGAAAAAGGGGAATGTCTAACTTAGTGAGGAATCTAGCCTTGAAACTTTCTATTTATGAACTCAACTAGGATTTAAGTAAGGTGTAAGTCATTTAAGAATTGTAAGGGAATAATGGGACATGGAGGAGCATTTTTAGGAATGCTTTTAGGTGGGTGAGGGAAATAGACAAATTTAATTAATTAATAAATTGATTTTCTGGTGCAACTAGGGGATCGGGCGACATGTGTACGGGGGAGGTTTTTCTTAATTAAATAAACAAAAAAGGGAATCTAATGAGGTTTTAGGAAAATAATGACTAAAAAACTCTATAAAAGGGATGGGGAGGAGGAGTATGGATCACATATGGCTTGCGTAACGTTACGTTGCTGAAATTTTATCTTGATTGAGATTTCTCTTGTGGGAGTTGGGATACCCAGCTTGGGTAACGAGTGGTAGCTAGACCTTGTGAGGTGATATGGGTGCTATCATTCTCTGGTATTGTGTGTGTAGCCCCTTTGCGTATTGGGGGGCTCAGGGGGAAGAAGAGTACCCCTAGCCTTGGCTGGGAGGTACCAGTGAGATCACATCAGTTGGCAAGCGGGAGATGGATGGAGCACATGCGGGATAACGACTTCGGAGCATTCGCATTTGGATATGGTATGCATGTGTATATTTGTATTGAATAGTAGTTAAATGATGTTCCTGTGCCTTCAGTTAAGGTACTTCTATTGCGTTAAAGTTTATGTTTTATTTAGCGTAACATTGTCCAGAGATTTCATTTTTATCTTTCAGCAAATTCGTCTTGATGAGCCTAGTGTTTTATGATTAGAGAACTTAAATTCATCCCATCCTTATGCTCGTTGTATTTTTTATTTGATTTCCCATTGTGAACCCAAACTCTTAATGCAATGACTTCTCTGCGTTTGTTTTTACTGATTTAATAAGAAGAAAAATCGTGTTTTTATCTTATGTCCCTTATCCTTTAAATTATTAGTCCATACATGAGCAGTCATCCAAGAGCTGAATCGACTGTCTTTCACTCCGGTGTTAAAGATTTAAATTCAAATGCCCTATTGTTATGTGCATGGATAATAACTGTAGGATAATTTCTCTTCCCAGCAATGAATTCTCTCATGGGCATTTATTCCCTTCACTGCTCTGCGATTATTGTGTTTTACTCTCTACGTATTGATTCTCTGCATTTTAATTCTCTGCATTGTGATTCTCTGCATTTGATTCTCAGAGTTGTATTGATCCTCTGTGTATTGATTCTCTGCGTTTATGCATAATTGTCATTGTGTATTATCCTTATTTATTCCTGCATTTATTCTGATATCGTTGAGTTGGCTCTGCGTTTATTCGTGACTATCTCTGTGAAGATTCCTTAATTATTCTTGCATTTATTATTTCTTTTTTTATTTACAAGGATAAGAAAAATTATAGAAGTTGTCTTGTAAAACAACGGACGTGTTCAGTAATGGATATCTAAAACAACTTCAGACAAGCACCTTGTCAAACTACAACAAAACTTGAATAGCATGTTCTGGACTAAGGGTGTCATTTGATACGAGTTCATCCAATTTTTCTGGAGACCAGTGCCAATCGTCGATTTGCGATAGAGTTCGAATGTCGCAATTGGTCCTTTACATCATCTTAAACCATTGTTGCCTCAAGAGACAGATTAACATTTTAGTCTCTATGTGATGATCCTTGGGGTTGTACATTTATTATACAAAACATAGAAAAAGAATTATCTTAATAATGACTTGAACCCACGAAAGGAAGCATCTGGAAAAATAAAAAGAAATAAATGAGCTACACTTTGAATGTTTGTTCAGAGAAGCAATTGGGTCTCTTACAGTCACCCAATTCAATTCCAGGGGCATCTCACAAAGTGATCCATGTGTGAGCCCTTCCATCTGAGCATTATCATCTTCTCACCAAATTGCTCTGCCCATAATTCTTCATCTTCTCACCACCTTCGTCCCTATTTTTATTCTTTAGTATTATCTCTGTTTGAGTCATAGGATCTATTGTTGAGTTAAAAGTATTACTCTAATCAAATTGAAGTGAATAATTCAAGATTTCTTTATAACCAACGCTATTGTTTCTTTACTACATAAAAGACAGCCCAATTAGGAAAGCACCTTACCCAAAAGGCTGAGGTGATGCCCATAGCTTTACCAGTATCACTTGTGGTATCAAGACTTAACCTACTAAAATAGTTGTAGTAATTGAACTGAGTAAATGATAGCAATGGGTTGCTTACAATTTCTGGAACTCACACAAAGAACTTCACTATAACTGTCTGGTACTTTGGAACTTTGATAATGCGACTGGACACATGCCTTATGCACTGCTGCAGATACCACGGTCTTTGAAACTTCCTTTAGATTTTAACAGTGATTAAATTGACGGCTATTTAAAGAAATGGCAGATATGGCGTGGCAGAAATTTTATGGACAACGTTTTTTTTTAATTATTTTTTACAGAGGTTGTGTTGGTAGCAGTTCTATTTGGTAACAATTTGTTTAGCGAGTTAATTGCTTTTACTAGATCCTTGGGATGGGACATAGCCTTGATATTTTCCTTGGGTTGGGTAAGTTACTTTATTATAGCTGGAAATTGTCGAATAGCCCAATAAACCTTTTAATTGAGGATTGTGTAATTAATTAATAATGTTTTTTTGTTTTTGTTATTGATTTAATAATGTTTATTGGTTATGCTAGTGATTTAATATTATTCATTGTTTAAGTTAGTGATTTAATAGTGTTTAATTGTTTTATGTTAGCGATTAAAATAAGGATTATCATGATGTAGGAAGTTAATGGCTTACAATGAAAAATTTTAATGGAGGTTACACTCTTGATTTTAGAAGATAGGTGGATGTATTACAAGTTATAGTTTTTTTAGTCAATTCTTATTTAACCTGCCAAGTTGAGTAATCTTAGTTATGGTTTACATGAACATGATGTATGCGTGATTAAATGAAGGACTCCAGAATGTATATCACATCTCATGCTTCAGTTTTCATTTTAATAAATGATTGATGAAGGTAGCGCACCTGGGAATTAAATAGAATTGTGCCTCAAGTTTGATATTGCTAGTTAGATTGTGTATGTCAGCTCCCTTGCGCGCTTATAAATTAAGGTTTATTGAAGTAATGTATAAATCTTTAGATTTGTCTGGTTTGTGCGATGAAAGGCCACTGATGATCGGTCATTTTTTTTGGGGGGCACCATGCAAAGTGTTGAATCATTGATTGCTTTTCTCCCTCGCTTTAACGGTTCATGTTACTTGTGTCATTATGTTGCTTGCTACCTGAATTGTGTGTGTTGTGTTTTTCATCAAGTTGCGTTGATTAAATGTTGTCATTGTTACCTTCCTACTTCAAAAAAAAAAAAAAATCACTTATTATGTGTAGCATGCAGTCGTAATGACGGGGGTTGTTACAGCGAAGAAACGTACAATAATATTTATTGTTTCAAAATTTTATGATGTTCATATTTAAAATATACATCGGGGAACTAAAAATAATTTACGCATCGGTGTGTTAATATTATAATATGCATCGAGGTTCTAAATATCATTTATGCACAAGTTCCTTTACTATAATATATGCACCATTGCTTAGTAAAAATAATGGCATTGACATCTCACTTTGAATATTCGAAATTCCACTACCCTTCAATGCACATGGTAAAACAAACATCAATACGTACTAATTACACAAGTAATGAACCACATGCTATATTAAATGCACTAGATCTCAGGATAACTTGATCGCATCAGTGCTCACTATAACTTAAACGTGCTAGGGTGTACAAAACCTAAAACACACCAGTGCTTCATACGCAAACAAGGCGGAACCGGTGCATAGAAATTATAAGAGTATCGATGCTCTACATATGACAAAAAGGGAGGAACTAGTGCGCAATAGTTATAAATGCACCAAGTCATTTTTATTATATTAATGCATCGAGACGTTTGTATTATATTAATGCACTGCTGCATTTGTATTATATCAACACATTAGTGTGTGTTTGTCAATACCACACCAATTTGTTTTAACAAGAACAACACCAAAAAACACTCTGCTACAACCTCCTCCCGCCCAATTGTTTTTAGTTATATGGAACATCCACTAAAACCTCCATAGTCAATAGAGTAGGTTGTAGTGAAGGTTCTTTTGAAAAAAAATCCAAATTTTGTAACACTAAAAACCTCCACAAAAACCTCCACTAGAAGGTGTTCTCCTTGTAGTGGAACCTTGGTGAGCCTCTTGCCTTGTTGAAGTAGTTGTCCTGATTGTACTTGGAATTAGCTTGGTGAAGGATGTCATGAACCTGTTGTTGGAGGTTTTGGATCCGTTCAACAAATCTTGATGCATCATCTTCCTTGGTCTGAGTGTGGGAGAATTATGTCGGTGAAGATGTAGTAGGAAGAGATATATCAATGGGGGTTAATATTTGGAACCCCAAGCACACCTGAAAAGGGTCATGGCCAATAGATCTATGAATGAGTCTATTATATCTATGGAAAACATATGGAAAACTCTCATTCTCTATAAAGGAGCATCTATAGATTGGCCATTGGGTAAGGGAGAAATGAGAACCAAGTCGATGGAATGATTGACTTGGAATTGTAGAGGCACCCTCATAGATGAATTATTATCTTTTTTCTCCTCTACATAATTTTCGACCTGCTTCTACTATATATAAAGGTATTGGATGAGGTTGTGGTGGTCGCAGTGACCTTTTATTCACCTTTTGACTGGATCGTGAAGATGGAAAAATTTGTGGTCTGAGAGATTACTTTGTGGAATTTTTTTATCGAGATCAATGAAATGGAAGTAGTCATAAATACCTATGGTATCCTATAGATATAACCCCCCATAGTAACAATGACACTATGGGGCCGAGACTCATAAACAACATGACGTTTCCACAAATATTGTTGTCATAAAAGAACATCACAAACTTTAAGTGGGAAAACATCACACATTGCCTCATATTTTAAGGGCTTCATGTTGAAGGATAGGCAAAACTATTGGATTATTTGGATGTCTTGTCCCTAGCTCAACCATTCAATGGTGTATGGTTGGGGATGTGCTATTATCTATAGTTTTAGTTTCTTGATGACCTCGACTAAGATCATTTTCTTCTGGCTCTCATTGTCAATAATGAAATGTAGTGGGGTCCACTTCACCCATATTTATGAATGAAAGAGGCACTCCCCCTCCTCAAGCTCCTCTAACTCATCTATTTGGATCTGTGTTTTTGTGATGGTAGCATAGGGTTTTTCATCAATGATCCACTTTCCTTAGGCCAATTCCTTTTCTTTAAGCTCATCTAGCAATGACTATTTCGAGTGGCAATCATCAGTGTTTTGTTAGGGGATTTTATGTAACTCACAACACTTTCCAATGTCCTTCTTCATCTTCATATTACCCTTATTTGCATGTGTCTTGGACTAGTTGTATTAAGGTTGGCCTCCCTTTCTTTTTCCTTTGTTATAAAATTTATGGCCACCTTTGCCATGCTTCTATTTTTTTGGATTTGCAGACCCAGACTCTTTCTTATTTCACTACTTAAATTTATGTTTAATATTGATATCATATCGTTAAGCAGATCCCAGTGAGGAGATGTCCAAGAAATCCATCTATGTTTGGATGTACCTATGTAGGCCACTTCATTATTTTAGAACCAAGTGTCTCTCGGAATTTTGAATACCCGGCTTTGGGTGCAGGGTATGGAAGATGTTGGTATACTCTAGCACTATCTAGTCTCTCTCTTGATGCAGAGTTGTCCATCTCATATACTGGTCATCACAGCTTCCAATAGGGTAGAACCCCTCCTTAAGGGAGTCCACAAAGGCTACCCAGGTGATTTCTCTCTTGAAAGGTGTATATTCATCCATGGTGTGCCTCTCCAAGTAACCTTCCCACCAATATTTGACATGGGGAAGTGTTTTAAGGAGAAAGAAGGTGATATTTTGATCATCGGAAAAAATTTGGAAAGAGTAATAACCTTCTAGTATATTCAACCATTTCTCTAGAGAATTTGCATCTATGTGGTATTAAAATAAGGGAATATCAAAATAAACTTGTACCATGAAGGGTGTTTCACCTTCCAAATGGTTTCTTATTGAAGATGCCTCGACCACCATTGATAGTCATCGAATGATCTAAGTGATGTTTTCCATCATCTTGTTCCTCTGTCGTGTGAGGGATTCCTTGAGAAATGTCTGGAAAGAATCTCATGCTCTATCATCTCTCTTTTCTTCTACCATGGTAGGTCTCTTAGGCTAGCGAGAGCATTCATTGCCAAGAAAAAATATCTCAATACCCAAATATTTGTATCGTGACCTCGTTGGGGACATCCATCAAGAAATAACAAAGAGTATATTTCTTTGATACCATTGATCCAGATTATATTGACAAAAAAATGAGATTTAAATAAAAATATAGCAGAGAACACAAAAATATAGTGAAACCCAACTTCTATTAATGAATAATAGAATAATGTAGAACAAAAATTGGCTAGAATCGTCATATCTTTTCTTTGAAGAGAGAGAGATGTCAACTATGCTCATTCACAATAAACATTACATCACACTCCATTGCATGCTCAAAGGACCTCCTTCACCTTGATTATATATGAGAGAGTGGGAGGAGAATAATTCCCATGATGCATGTGGGATAAATTTGTCTAAGTTTATGAAATTTGATAGGCATGTAAACACTAGGACTTTCTGGGAGGTCACCCATATCAATACTACTCTAACCCAAGCATTCTTAACTATGGATTTCTTATGGGATATGGTTTATTAAAACTGAAGGGATGTACATAACACCACTAGGAAATCATTACATGATGGATTTAATTAACAAAAGAAGAAGGCATTACATTACATTCCCCATCAAAAGGATGGATATCATGGTTTAGCAAAACCACAGGCTTGAAAACGTTGATTCGGTGGAAAAGGTGGATGGCCACTAAGATCCACCTAGATCAGGTGAGAAGAAATCAAATTGGATAAGAAAATTTGTGTTCATAATGCTTGCCTTCCATTCATGAATTTGAGTTTGGGAAAATAATTTGGATGGATGAGAAATGGGTTGGTGTATCAACTATATTTTTATATAGTTATTTCTTGATTACATATCAAATTCAACTAATAAGTTGATTATAATTTATAGGTAGTAGTATATGCTTGTAGATATCAGTTAATGAATGGATTTTTGATACCATTGAAGGTGATTAATATAACCATGAAGGTTTAGTTCTTGTGTCCAATTTTCTTGTATATTGTGAATAAAAGGTGGACATAATCTCTATGCTAAGTATTTATTGGTAATGCCCTACCTGTCTAGTATTTTAAATAAGGCTTGAACCTAAAACTAGTAGACATAAATTAAGAACCTTATGGATAATTTCTTAGGCTTATGGAAGACTATTTATTGAAGTGTAATATAAGATATAAATTCCTTGTAACTTTCTATATGCAGATTCTCAATGGAACCTAATTCTAATTGTTTATAGGATTGTGGATGCTCCCATGTTGAGTAATGACCTTGTATGATTGGAATGACTTTTGGAATGGATAAAATATATGTATGGGATATTAGATATTGGATTATAGATCTATATTATGAATCATTTTTCTTTAATTAAAAACAATTATGCTTATGGAATAACTTAGTTACAGATAACTCAAAATGAATCTTGATTGAATAGGGTCATTGAATGGATCTTTAAATGTGATTTGGGTGCCCTTTATGAATTTAAATAATGGTTTTGGTGAAGTATCCATTGTATGGAGAATACAAATGGGGTTGAATTGGTAATTGAGTTGTAATGTGATTATTTGTTGAAAAGTTAAAATATCTATGTTTTATTAGAAGTGTTAGTTATGTTTTAACATAGAAAAAAATTATGGTCCCTCCTTCAATTAGATTGGATATTTTGTTTGGGTTTAGTGCCAATATGTGAGGGGTGTTACATATTGTATCTAAGTTAGGTTATAGAGCTAATGCCTAATGGACCCACATGTTTGTTGGTATTTTGGTTGATGCATACTAGTTTTGTATGTTACTCTTGGTGTGACTATTGTGCCAATGCCAATAAGGTAGCTAGGAAGCAATGTTCAATAAATAGGGTATAGTTAAGAATAAGTGTTCAATAAATAGGGTATAGCTAGGAATAAGTGTTAATAAATAGGCTATATCCACATAGGTCAAACACCTTAAGGTAATAACTGACAAAAACAGATCAAATATTAGTACACCAGTGTGTATGTGGTTGAAACCCTCAACGAGTGAAACAGTCCATGGCCCCAACCAACATAGCCACTTGAGGTGATATATTAATGTAAAAAATAAAATAGTTTACATAAGAATCTCTCACAATCAATCATCAGCAAATGACCTATCCATGCTCTTCAAATAGATATCACAAACCAATTGAGTTTTAAGCCATGGATCAAGTACCATTAATATCGAGGAGAATGTGAAATTCCATATCAATTTATGTTTAGAATATAATCATGAAAATTGGATTAGTTAATTACAAAATCACACTAAAGAAACACATTTTACATAAAGACACATTAGACCAAGTTGAACTTAACTAACTCTTAAGTGTCTAAATATCCTAACATCCACCCTTAAGAATAACTTGGGATGGGATTGGAGGATTTACAAAGATGACACAATAGGGAAATAAAGGAGGCAATAAATCCTATCTCCCCTTAATGGAAACTTCCTAAACTCCTAACATAAATCAAAGCTTATAAAACTTCACTTCTATAAGATACTTTGTGAAAAAATTTGCAACTTGATCATCTAGACAACAATAGATAACTTCAAGAACATAATTATAAAGAATATGTTTTATTAAGTGCATGTGTATCTTAATATGTTTGTTCTATTGATGTTGAACTACATCTTTGGCAAGACTAATGGCACTTTGATTATCACACTAGAATGTGTTTGGATGTTGCTACTGGAATCCAAACTCTAAAAGGATCTGTTGAATCCATAAGGATTATTGACTCGCATTAATTACTACTTGATACTCAACTTATGTTGAAGAAAAATAAAGGGTGCTTTTTTTCTTACTAACCCAAGTGACAGGTCTTGAACCAAGACTAATTACATAACCTACAGTAAAGTTTTGATCACCAAGGTCTCCAGCAGAAATGGAATTAGTGAAACCAACTAATAAAGGATTCCCCTCTTAATTACATTGTATCCCAAACTAAATTGTACCCTAAATATGATAAAGTATCATCTTTGCTACTTTCCCATGGCTCTCATAGGGTGTTCTCATATATCAAGTAATAAGATAAACAATAAAGGAAATATCGTGATAAGTATAAGTCAAATACAAAAGGATACAAACTAATTAATGGTACAAATTGGTATCTACTTTAGGTGTGGTATAGGTGGTAGAAATTTTGACTCCAAATTGAAAGGGAGATGGGGCTGGTTTACAATATTCCATGTGAAAGTGACAAAGAGGGTCACATGCATACTTAGACTGGGAAATGGAAATTCCTTCCTTGGTTTGCAAGACTTGGAGGCTAAGAAAATATTGCAAATGTTCTAATTTTTTCTTTTCAAATTTATTCTTAAGACTTGATTTCACATGAGTCAAAAATTTTGGGTCACTACCAGTGAGTATAAGGTCATCAACATAGAGAACAAGAATTATGACATGTTCGCTCACTTTCTTGGTATATATAGTAGGGATATAACGGCATCTAAAGAAGAAAATGTCAAGAAAAACATTATCCATTTTACCATACCAAGATCAAGGAGCTTTCTTAAGGCCACAGAGGTATTTCTTAAGGCGACAAAAAAGACTATAGTCATTCTAAATATAGCCAAGAGTTTGTTCCATGTAAATTTAATCTTGCAAATCCCCATGCAGAAAGGTGTATTTAACATCCATTTGGTGTACCTCCATTTATATAATATTTCAAAGGCTAGAACAAGGTGGATGGAATTCATTTTTGCTACAAGGGAAAAGGTTTTAGTATAGTGAATTATTTATACTTGAGAAAATCCTTTGGGAACTAACCATACCTTATGTCTTTCAACAATTCCATCTATCACATACTTAGTTCTATACACCCATTTACATATGACAAGTTTTATTCATTTCAAAAGAGTGACAAGGTTTGAAGTATCATTCCCATTAAGGAACAATATTATTCATTCATTTTCATATCCCTATCTATATGGCTAGGATTTTCTATAAAAAAATTGTATCATGAGTCTTTGAGCCAAATGATAGGAGGCTCACTAAAACTATGAATGTGTACAATTTTGATCTAAAGTATCACTGACAATATCACCATCCACTTATCATGTTGTATGGACCCATCTAGGAAGTCGTGTTGTTGGTGTAGGTTCATGCTCAATGGACTCAACTGGAGGGGAGTGAGCAAGTGGAGTTGTAGTTTCATCCCCACTATCATCATTTGAAGAAGAAGAAACCAAAATAGGATAAGTAGTAGAAAAGTTGAGAATAGAAAATGAAACATTCATAAAAGAGGGCTCACAAGATGAAGATGGTACAAACACCAAACTAGGCATGTAGGATGAGAGAAATTCATCAAACTTAAAATATCTCCTAATAATAATTTATATTGAATGAGGTTGAAAAATTATATAACCATCTACATCTTCAAAGTATCCAACAAATATGCACTTCTCACTCTTAGGTTGTAATGTTTCAATTTCTCATGAGGAATTTGAGCTCGTGCTTCACTACCAAACACAAAATAGTGGCTTACATATGGTTAAATGTCACTCTATGATTCTTCTAGTCTTATATATTTTAAATCCTATGTGGGAGTGTGATTTACTATGTAATTTTCACAATTAATGGCTTTTGTCCAAAAATGAGGACTTGGTCCCTTAGGTTGGATCATACAATTTGTAATTTATCTTAATGTGCGATTCTTTCTCTTAAAAACAACATTTTGTTGTGGTATGTATGGAATAGTATGTTGCATTTGAATACCTTGTGTAGTGAAGTAAGTTTAAATTTATTGTTAACATATCCACCCCCATTATTTGTTCTTAAATTTTGAAGTTGATGTCTAGATTATTTTTCTACAAGATCCTTGTAGGCCAAAAACATGTCAAAAAATTCACTGTTAAATTTTAATAAATAAAATTCACTCAATGATGTTTGCTAAGAATACAGTTGGAACAAACACCATCTTTGTAAGAAACAAGCGGAAGTCTACCAGTCATCATATTCTATTTACATAATTGTTGCAATGATTGGTATTTTATATGACCAAACCATCAATATCAAAGTTTCCTCATGTCATTGCTATGAACAATAAAAACTAATGGAAGAGATGACGACCCAAAGTTATCAAATTTGTATGATCCAGTAATATCACCAATAATTTTGATTTCTAAGACATGCTTGGGATCCTTTAAATCCTTGATTACAACTTAGTGAGGCTAAAATTATATTATTTTACCTTCACATAAATTAGTGATTTGATATACTAATAGAAGGTTGAAAGAAAGACTAGAATCACATAATGATATCATTAAAATTGTCATCATCTAGTTGAATTTTTCCAGACCCTACAACACTAGGAGATATATCATCACCAACAAAAAAAAATGGTGGTACATTCATTAGGAGTAAATATGGAATTTGTTGAAATTACTAAGACAACTGAGAGGAGGGGGGGCGGGGGGGTGAATCAGTTGTTATTGTGCTTAAACAATTTTAACAATCAAACCATTTTTAATCTTTCTCCAAGTGACCATCAATATTATACTACATATGGAAAACATAAATAATAGCATCACTCACACATAAGATATACACAGAGACATATTTTTCACGAGGAAACCCATAAAGGGAGAAAATCTCTTCTTCTTCAAAATGATAGGAAGTCTTTTAAGTTCTGTACATCATCTATAATTGAGCACCAACTCAATGTGAGGATACTGCCTCTATTTTACAAGCTTCTACTTGATGAGAGCACCAACTCTCTTGTTTCTCTAGCACCCACTAGAAGGAAGCACCGACTCCCTGGTTTCTCTAGCACCCACTAGAAGGAAGCACCAACTCCCTGGTTTCTCTAGCACCCACTAGAAGGAATCAAAAACTCCCTAAGTGTTCCAGCACCAACTGTATGGAAGCACCAACTTCCAGTCACACATGCACCAACATGTATTACAGAGAACAACAGTTCTCCCTTGCACCACCCTACCACCTTGGTTTCTCTGGCTGCAACCAGATGGAAGCTACAACTCCCTATGTTCAAGCACCCACTTGAACCTCTGAGGACAACAATCCTCCCTAGCACCTCCCTACCACCCTTATTACATATAAATGATTGAATAACCAACACACAGATAAATCAATTCTTACCACTTCTTCACTGTTCTGCCATTCTTCTCTGCTACACTATTCTTCTACTCCGTTCATATTTGGCTTGACCTGCTGTCTCTGTCTATCTGTTCTTTCTCTTTCCTTCTCATGCTTTTTGATATGTGCACATTCTGCTCTCTTCACCTTTTCTCTTCTGTTTCATCTTTTGTTTCTTATCTCTGAGCTTTCTTCACTCTGTGCATACTGTAGTTTTACCTTTCTACAGTTCAACTCATTTTTCAGTCAGAAGAGCCAACATTGCATAGTCGTCTCATATCTTCTTTTATTCACACACCCTCAGCAACTGAATCGCCAATCGATCAAGAATCATGAATCAGTTTTGCTAACTGAATCGTAACTGATCAATTAACTGTGGGGTGAAACAGTAGCCCTCCGATCATATTCGAATTCACCTGCACCATTGGATTACAAGGAACAAAATGTATTTCGCATTTCGTATTTCGGCAATTCGCGATTTCGCATCTCGTGAATTCCTGTTGCGAAGCATCTCGACTCTCCAAGTTTCGATCCCTTAAATGGATCCAGATCAACGGTCCACAAAACTTCATAATCTGATCCCTTCTTTTCCTAATCAAACGGTTGACGGGATTTCGACATTTTTCCCTTCGAGTCTTTGAGACTCACAATAGTCCCTTTCGGCATTTTGAGATTTCGCATGTTGCGAATTCCTGAAACTCCATGTTGCGATCCCCGAAACTCCATGTTGCAATTTCGCATTTCGGCATTTCACAATTTCGGCAATTCTTGTGATGAGATATCTTGACTCTCCATGTCGCAATCCCCGAAACTCCTAAGAAAGATCTTAGCTAGACTAGCTTCGATCATTTCGACATTTCTCATTTCGTCATTTCACGATTTCGCATTTCGGCATTTCGTGATTTTGCATGTCGCGAGTTCGAGAGGTTAGGGAACCTTGTTCCTTTGACTTTCCAGTCAGCGAAATGACAATCTTCCACCACGTGTCCTATGGCCCAAACGGTCCAGATCTTATCGTGATTTCGAAACTTCACAGGTCTTTGTCGTGTCTGATCAACGGTCCAGATCAATCCTCGATCCGACGGCTAGGATTATTTCATGAATTCACAAGTGTTCGTTGTGCCTGATTCAGGATTTCAGCGTTTCCCATTTTGTGACTTCGGGACTCCTGTGGTGAAGTGTTTCTACACTTCCAACTCCTGGTATTTGAAACTCCAATTTTTCGGTCTGCGAAACTCTGAAATGGAGTGTGCCTGTTTCAGGATTTCGGCATTTCGCATTTCGCGACTTCGGGACTCCTGTGGTGAAGTGTTTCTACACTTCCAACTCCCGGTATCCGAAACTCCGATTTCCCGGTCATGAAACTCCGAAATGGAGTCTTTGACATGCTCTGATCTTTCACATTTCAGGATTTTCTGCCATGTGATCAAAGTTGCGCTGCTAGTCTTGCCACTTTCTCTTGTTCATCAATGACAAACAAATACTCTGCCTTCTATCTGCCTGTAGTAAATATGCCAACAGAATTATCCTTAGCCATATGAAAATATGATATAGAATCAATAAGTCCCTTATTATAAGAAGAAATAGATGTTGCATTAAAAGAAAAAAGAATGGAAAGTGCATGTCCATGAGTAGAAGAGTTAGAAGAAGGAAGATCAAGATTGATTGTGTTCTTCTTCATTGTTTATTTTAAGGCTTCCATATTCTTGAAACTTTTAGACTCCATATAACCATATTGACTACAAAAATTACAGTGTATCTTAGTCTTCTTTCCTTTTGATTTATCTCCTTTATCACCATCGAGAGTGTGAACTTACTACGAGGGTTTGGCAGCCTTGTTTTATTTGTTTTTCTGAGAATTTTTCTTCTTCGTATAGTTATGGCCTTGCTTCTATTATGTCATTAAATATTCATTAGATGTACCTAAAATGCTAATCAATCCAATATGCAAGAGCTTATCTTGTTCTCTAATGAGAGAACCATAGAAGGTTTCAAAAGAGGGCATTTTGTAAATAGTATGTTGACTAGTAAGTGCTTCTTTGGGGGAGTGAAAAGTAGATACAAAAACACAATAGGAATTGTCAAGATTAACAAGAATGTGCATATATATATATATAAGGTGTTCATATTCCTTCTTTATCATACATTATGCAAGAGATAGTATAAGTGTTTTAAACACATATAAAAATCCTCAATGCAAGAGAAATCATTGGGATTTAAAGCAATTAATTGATTTATGAGATGCTAAGCTTACATCTCATTATGTTTACGGAACATGATTTCTAGATTTTTCTAAGCTACATATAGGGTTTCAATTTATTGAAAGTGAAATTGTAAATCGTTAGAAATCAACATCCCTATCAATCCATGTGTTAAATCATTTTTTTTTCAAAATAGACTCTCTTTAATGTATCAAAGGGGGCAGCTTATATTCTGAAGGTAACCCGGCAAAGTCCCTTACTTCTTAGTAAATCCTCCATACGGGATTTCCATGAAAGATTAGTTAGAATTAGTATGTAAAATATCACTTGGGCTCACCATATTACAATATGTAGGTAAGATGGCTTCAAAATCATAAACTAACAGATGGAAAGAGCTTCAAAAAATAAATAGTATTAAAAAATGGCACTAAAAATGGACTCTAGATGATGATGTTATGTTTTCTTGAAGAAAATCATAAAAATAAACCAATGTGCCACATGAAAAATGGAGGTTGACCCACATGGTAATGGATGCATGAAAAGGTTGTCCAGTTGTAAAGAGTTAAAAAAAAAAATCCCCTCCTCAAACTTTTCCTATAACCTCACTTTAACAAACAAGTTACATTTATAACTTAAATAACTCACTTTTACAAAATAAGTAAGAATCATTTTTACAATTAATTTGTTTTGGAACTTAAAGTTGCATGCAAAAGGTTACTTTTAGAAAAAGAAAATTAATAAATTACTTTAGGACTTTAAGCGATTCATTTTTATAACTTAAATGAAATGCATTTTTACAATAAAGTTACTTTATAATTTTAGTTTACTTTAGGACTTTAATTTCTTTGTAATTTAAGTTTACTTTAAGACTTTAAGTGATTCATTTTTATAACTTAAGTGAAATGCATTTTTACAATAAAGTTACTTAATAATTTAAGTGAAATGCATTTTTACAATAAAGTTGTTTAATAATTTAAGTTGTATGCATTTTTTCAAAAAGTAACTTACAAAAAAAAGATTTGATGTTAAGTACCAGATCTATTATAATAAGCAGAAAACAGAAACACTACAGAAAATACCAATGAAATAACAAAATGTAGAGAACCACAATACCAAAAAGAATACCTTTATTGATATAAATCAATGTTCACTTGCCTCTTCGAGGGGGAAACCTTCAGCAGAGCAGCACTCTAGTACAATAATTATCAAGACAAAGATTTATCATGCCTCCTACTCTTATTTATACTAATTCTTCCTTCTAAAAAACATTCTAGAGGAATATCTTTCTAGAAACACAAACTTAGATTAGGTCTTCTTAGATTGACGTGTTCATATTTATTAAATAAAGTCTTATTAACTAATGTCAGCATTTATTACATGGAAAATATATTATTCTACCTACATGAGGGGTTAGGAATGTTAGGGCCCTAACATGCCCTCCCCCTTGAAGAAAAACATTGTCCTCAAGGTTTGAGATTGTAGTAAACCTAGGGAGGTAATATGGGGTATCTAGGGAAGTACCCAATGAGAATGTGGTTGTGTATTATTAGTGGAAGTCATTTAATATATGAGAATGTGGTCATTCAATGTAAGGTGGACTAGGTCCATTATATTAAGAAATGACCACTATGGTAGTTAGATGTAATAAATGTGAAAAGGCTCTCTGGAAGGTTCCTAGGAGATAGATAGAGTTATATAAAGAAGTGTAAGCAAAGTAATGAAAGAGAGTGAAGAATATTGTGAATGTATCAAGCATTGCTTGAGCAGTGTTATCATTCCTTAAGGATTAATATATGGTGTTACCCTACCTCAAGGGTTTTGACTATTTCTTGTGTTTAGTATTTGGTGAATGGTTTGGATTATACTTGTTGTTATTGTGGGTTTATTTTGATATTTTTCAGCAGATCTATTCAGGTACTTAACAATTGGTATCAGAGCACTTTCATTGGTCAAAGAAGGGGAGATCTTTTTTCTCTTTTTGCTGAATTGTTTTTCTAGGGAAAAAAGAGGGCGGCGCACTTCAGGTTCATATCTAAAACTTTTTGGGTATATTTTGGCCAAAAAAATTGGATATTTGAATTCCTCTCGGAAAAATACCCAATTTCAAAAAAACACCGGCTGAAACGGAGTCCGAGAAGTAAATTTATGAGCATTTTAAATTCAGCATTTTTTCAGGGTTTTTCTGGAAAAAACCGCAATTTTCTGCAATTAATTATTTTTACACCCTAGTTTTTGTTGAAAATTTATTCCAAGAATGTTGTATTTTACAGGAAGAGATGATGGCCCTAGTATTGAATAATATATACAATTCTTCAAGTCAGTATGGGAAGAAAAGTGGAAATCCCATCTACACTGGGGTTTCAAAGATGAGGCTCTCATATGGTGGCAATCATTTGACTATTATGAGTGGATTTCATCTTCTGAGGAAGCATTTGAAAAAATAATTTTAGACAAGTGATCTCATGCCAAGATTAAGGATAAATAACTCTCCAAGGGTTTATTTTCATGTGGAAAATTTCTATTACGGGTTCATTGTTGTATTCATAAGGAGAAGGTTATTGTTTCTATTAACCATAGTTTCCAACAAAATTTTATCAATGCTCAATTGGTTAATAGATTGAAAATTCCTGCAAAGATTATCTAAAGCACACAGGTTGAGGGTGAAAATGTTAAATTTTTTAAATATTTGAAGCTCAGTATGGATAAATATGTGTTGCACTCATATTTCTATGTTATGGATATGGATGAAGTGGATATTGTTTTGGGATATCCTTGTATAGAATCAATGGGTACCATTAATATTAATGTGCAAAAGAAGCTTTTGAAGTTGTGGTACAAGAAAAAGAAAATCACATTGCAAGATGTGTCTCTTAGTAAGAAAGATGGGCCCGTGGAGGCTAGCAAAGAAGTTATTGTCGAGTCTGGAGTTGAAGAAGAAGCAGAGTCTACAGAAGGAGATGAAGAAAAACTACAGGAAGGACATAATTAGAAAGATAAGGAGGTCATTGAATCAAAGGCACAAAGTGTTGCATATTTGAAGAAAAAGGAACAGATTCCTATAGTTGTTGTATATCACCATCCACATCATATAGAGAAACAACAGTCATCAAGGCAAGGGAATTTGAATCAACACATTTATGCACCAGTAGGGAACCAGAAAGGAAACCAGAAAGGAAACCGATCAAGAGGTGTATGGAGGCCTACTAGCACTACAGGAAGACATCATGCTAGAGAACTAATATCATGGAAACACCGACATAATGCATATCAAGATCTGGGTGGCAAGGTAGCAGATGGACATCATGTTCGATTTCCATTGGGATGGATGGATGGTTGTACTTGGTACTAGTTGGCTACATTGTTTAGTTGATCATATTGTATGGTTTATTCTCATGTTTTGAGGATGAAACATATGAAGGGGGAGGGAATGTAGTATACCTAGGTAAGTAATATGGGAAGGTTCCTAGGAGATAGATAGAGCTATATAAAGAAGTGTAAGAAAAGTAATGAAAGAGAGTGAAGAATATTGTAAATGTATCAAGAATTGCTTGAGGAGTGTTATCCTTCCTTAAGGATTAATATATGGTGTTACCCTACCTCAAGGGTTTTGATATAATAAAGTGGTGGTTTTTTATATTGTTCTTTTATATCTACTGTGGTTATTTTGTATTCAGTCTTTTGGTACTTTGTCTTCAGTATTTGGTGAATGGTTTGGATTATACTTGTTGTTATTGTGGGTTTATTTTGATATTTCTCAGTAGATCTATTCAGGTACTTAATGAATATGAGGAAATTGTTTCAAAATAGTGGTCATCTCTCAAGTGGCATATTTTGGAGTCATATATTTCCACTGAACTAAAACTTCCTTGATGGTGTGCTGACAGAGACGACGCTCTCATTGGTCCAATACTGCTTGTAGCTACAACCAAATGGAACCTTCTTCATCCAACTCAAGGAGACTGGTTTGATTTTGGAACTTAGTTCCAAGCACTTTATTTAAGCATGAGACATGAAATATGGGATGGATCTTAGAATGACTAGGTAGAGCTAACCAGTAGGCCACGGGCCCCACTTGCTTGAGAATTGTATAAGGACCATAGAATTTGGGAGAAAGTTTATGAATGTGTCTATATTTGAGTGAAGTCTTCTTATAAGGTTGCAGATGAAGAAACACATGGTCCCCTTCAACAAATTGATGTTCGAAATGACCCTAATATGCTTGTTTCTTCATGCAATTTTGAGCCATGACCAAATTTTCTTTGAGGGTACGAAGAATGGCCTCTCGAACTGTAACATTTTTTTCAACCTCTTGAACCTTCGAGACATCGGGCATGTATGAGAGAACTGATGGTAGATTTTTTCGTAAAATTATTCAAAAGGAGTCATGTGATTAGTTGTATGGTAAGATGTGTTGTACCACCATTCAACTAGGGGTAACCACTAAGCCCATCGATTTATCGGTCAAATGAAAAACACTGCAAATATGTTTCCAAACACTTGTTGACAAATTAATTTTGTCCATCAGTCTAGGATGATAAACGGTGCTGAGATGCAATTGGGTTCCCTGGATCCTAAAAAATTCTTGCCAAAAATTGCTGGTGAAATTTGGATCTTTGTTAGAAACAATAGAATGATGCATGCCATGAAGTTTGAAGATATTATCCATGAAAACTTGAGCCACTGTGGATGCATTGAATCGGTGTTGAAGAGAAAAAATATGAGCATATTTTGAAATATGATCGACTACCACCATGATGAATACTTATTTCCCAATTTAGATAAGCCAACAATGAAATCCATAGAAATATCCCTCCAAATAGAAGGGGGAATCGGAAGTGTTTAGAGTGTGCTTGGTTCTTTGATTTTTTATCCCTTGTTGCATTGACAGACATCAAATTCAGCCACAAAGGTGTGGACGTCCTATTTCATACCATCCTAGAAAAAAAAAAGTGTTTGACCCTTTCATATGTTTTGGTAAACCATGAATACCCAACTGTGGGGGAAGCATGAAGCTCATAAATCACTGTGGATTTAAGTTGCGATTGTTTTCTTAAATACAAATGACCTTTGTAGCAAAGCTCTTCATTATGCCAACAACGCCCTAGAGAAGTTGGTGAATGGTGTTTTAATTGTTGGATTAGGCGAGAAATTTTGTGGTCTTCCAGTCATTCATGGTGAACAAATTGGATCCAGTCTAGTACAATGAAGGAGAGGGAAAAGAGGGACCATTCTTCTTCATACTTCCTGGAAAGAGCATCAGCAACCACTTTTTCCTTTCCCTTCCTATAAATGATCTCATGATCATATCCAAATAGCTTGGTCACCAATTTTTGTTTCTCTGAGGAGGAAATCCATTGTTCCATAAAATAATTGAGGCTCTCATGATCAGTTTTAATTTGAAAGTGTTGCCCCAAATAGATAAGGACACCAGAGATCCACGACATGCAGAATAGCCAACATTTATTTTTCATATATTGATTGGACCAAATATATCTCCGAAAGTTGTTTTCTAGTGAAGGACAAAGGCCTGCCCCCTTGCATGAGAACTACCCCAATTCCTTTCCCTAAAGCACCACATTCCAAGACAAAAGTCTTTGTGAAGTTGGGAAGGACCAAGACCGGAGTCGTGCACATAGCCTCTTTCAAGGCGTGGAAGGATTGATCAACTATTGGAGTCCAAGTGAAAGCATTATTTTTAAGGAGAGCAGTGAGAGGTGTTGTAATTTTTCCATAATTCTAAAAAAATCTATTATAATAGCCCGTTAAACCCAGAAAAACTACACAAGATCTTAAGAGTTTTAGGGAAAGCCCAATCCTGCATAGCTTCAATTTTCTTAGTATCTACCTGTACACCATCCTTGTTGATAATATCATCTAGGTACTCCACTTCTGAGGCTCCAAATGAACATTTAGATTGTTTGAGGAAAATTTGGTGCTAAGAGAGTAGATGGAGAACTTGATCCACATGGGAGAGATGGGTTGTCCAAGTTTTACTATAGATGATAATATTACCAAATAAAACTAAGACAAAATTACGGAGAAAAGGACAGAATATATGATTCATGAGACTTTGGAAATTGGAAGGAGTGTTACACAAGAAAAAGGCATTACCAAGAACTCATAGTGACCCTCATGAGTTCTAAATGCAATCTTGGGAATGTCTTCTTGTTTCATATGTATATGGTGGTAGACAGAACAAAGATCAAGTTTAGTAAAGTATTGAACACCGCTCAATTCATCCAATAGATCATCAATGATAGGAATGGGAAATGTTTCTTTGATGGCGAGTTTGTTGAGGGTGCAAAAGTTTGGACACATGTGCCAAGTGCCTTATTTCTTGAGTACCATGACCACAAGATAAGAATAGGGGTTGTACTAGGATGGATAACACCTACATCGAGCAATTCTTGAACATTTTTCTCAATTTCATTCTTTTGGGAAAAGGGATGATGATAAGGTGAAACATTGGGAGGAATATTTCCCGGTATTAAAGGAATGGAACTGTCATGAACACCACTAGAAGGGGGAAGTCCATGGGGAGTGGAAAAAATAGCTTGATGTTTGGAGAGAACAAATTGGAGGTCAGGATGCACAGAGTGTGTCTCAACTGCTTGAATGGAATGGATTTTGGCAATAATTCATGAATGTCATTTTTTGAGGATATTTTTCCATTCAATGGGAACTGAAGATCTCATGGGAGCCTTATGCGATGCCTTGGAACTTATATTGTTGTCCCTTCTACTGGAATTACATCATTATGAACTTAAAATACATGTGGATGGGACCGAGAGTGCATAACCATTATGCATCGAGAGCACAATGTCACAACCACCCATGTCGATAGCAAACATATGATATTTTAGGTTGTATTGACTAATTTGGAGATGCAAATTTTCACAACGCCTGCCACATTTCATGGATACGTCATTGGAAATCATGATTTGAAAAATTTTTATGTCACGGATATAACAAATGATTTTTTGGGCAATTGATCCAGGTGGATATTGGTGGCCACCCACCTATTCCAACTGGCTCCTCGTGACCATTTTTGTACAAAACGTTCTTTCGTACTACTTTGTAATTGTGGGTTCTACACTTATGGGGTTGTCTAAAGCCCCACACATCCTCTAGGTGGATATGGGTGGCCTCTCGCCTAATCCAACCGAATTATTTTGTATGTTTTCATGTCATCACATATTATTGTACTTCCAGGGCCATTTTGGGGCCCTAAACGCTATTTTTTTGGCTCGCCACAGTCAAATTGTCGACGGAGTCACAGTTTGGTGGTGGAATGTTTATTTCTATGAAAGACCTTTCCATCGGGCTATCACACGCCTAAAATGGAGGTCGCATGCAAAAGTTATGACCCTAGGAAGTTGAGGTACCAAATTACACCAACTTACCATAGGGCCCACATGACTTTTGGCGTTTCGCATTCTAGGGTTATGTTTTTGGATGTCTAGGGTTTTGGAATTCATGAGTAATATCAAAAAGGCCTCTGGAGCTTGATTGTAATCCATTCTTCTCAGGAAGATGTGCATAGCAGCCACATCTCTTCTCAGAGATAGCTACCACCATTCGAGAAAGTGTTTTAGTTCTATAGTTTTACAGCTTCATCCTATTTCATTATTTAATGGAAGATATTGTTCACTGTATATTTTTGTTATTTTTAATATCTCTGTGTTTATTGTATTCAATATGTTAATCAGTTTGTTCCACTCCTAAATCTAGATCAGTGGTATCAGAGTGGTCTTCTCTTCATTTATTTTTCTTCGTGCATGTCCCAGACAAGATCTGGGTACAAGAAGTTGGGACTCGAACCAATCAAACCATTACAATATCAATCACATCGAGCCCGAAAACAACCCATGGAGGATGAAAAGAAAGATGATGGAGCAGGAGATCCTATTAAAATGTTGCTTGAGGAATCCCTCACGCAACGAAGGAATGAAATGACGGACAACTTCACTCAGATCCTTTGACGGTTGCCCACAAGAGAAGCATATTCATCAAGCGTCCATGCAACCCCCTTCAAGGTACAGCTAAATTTTGATATTCCATTATTTGAAGGACTGATATATGCTAATGGTGTAGATAAATGGTTGAATCTGCTCGAAGGATATTTTTTGGTTCACAATTTTTCCAATAGGGAAAATATCACTTTTTCACTCTTCAAGGTCATTCCCCATGTTAAAGATTGGTGGGATACTTACTCTGTGCAAAGGGTCATGGAGGAATCTACAATGTTTGTGGTGGCCCCTACATGGGATTCCTTCTGGGATTCCATTGAAGAAAATTACTACCATGTTGGAAGCTACGAGAACCAGTACAGCAAATGGACCACCCTACATCAAGAAAGGGACAAGACAGTACTAGATTTCACCAATATTTTCCATACCCTATGCACCAAATTGGGTATCAAATACTCTGAGCATCATCTGGTTTTCAAATACCATTATTGTTTGCATATATACATTCAAATAGAAATGGAGTTCCTGGACATCGCCTCATTGGGCACGGATAATAGATACGCTGTCAAGATTGAGCAGAAATTAAAGCAAAAACGGTGAGATTTTGGATCTGCAAACCCCTCACAGTCGAAGTAGGAAAAAGGCAACCCCAAACCACACAGCAAGGGACCAAGTTGATATGGTTTCCCTCAGGACAACCATTCCAAGCCACAACAGAAGAAGGGAAATGAGAAGACGAAGAAGGACATCGGAAAATGGTGTGAGTACCATAAAAGTCCTTGGCACAACACCAAAGAATGTTGCTCCAAGCAGTCCCTCATGGTCGAGTTGAAGGCTTATGAGTTAGGGTTGATTCTAATTCTGAGTCAAATCCTAAAGGAGGGAAGTGGATTATCGATGTTGAACCCAGTTCCACTTTCACTACCACCAAAGTCCGACCAAGCGAACCAAAAGAACCAGAGGAAGGGGAACACCTCTTTCACTCATAGATGTGGGTTAAGGGGGCTCCAATTCATTTAATTGTCGATAGCGGTAGTTAGAAGAACTTGATTTCAGCAGAGGTCACCAAGCGGATGGACCTGCCAATGACACCACACCCTCATCCCTACACCATCATTTGGCTTCGCCAAGGAAGAGATCTTTGTGTCAGCCAACAGTGTCGTTTTCCCTACGGAATCAAGCCTTTAAAAGATGAGGTACTCTGTGATATTTCTCCCCTTGAATTTTGTGATGTTCTTTTAGGAAAACCATATTTGTGGAAGCGTCATGTTGTGTATGAGTCTAGACCCTGCAGTGTTATTATTACTTTGGGTAGACAATTGTACAGGATCCCAGACGTAGCGTCGCCTACTGCTATTTCTTTAATTTATGCTAAGAAATGCACTAATGTCATTTAACAGACTGGGAAGTTCATATTCTTTGTGATACATGCTCACAGTAAGAAGAAGGTCATGACCACATCCATGGCCTCTACACAACGCCTCTCTTTGCAGCAGAAGCAAGTGGACGAGATTGTGGAAGAATACAGAGACATATTCTCCTCACCTACAGGGGTACCAACACACTGCCAAGTCAAGCATCCAATTGATCTAACCCCCGGCGTGACTCTACCTAATGGACCAGTCTATCAGTGCTCACTGATGAATAATGATAAAATCAAGTGTCAGATCCAAGAGCTTCTTCAAAAGGGTCACATCAGTCCCATCTCCTCCCCTTGTGGAAGCCCGATTGTAATGGTGCAGAAGAAGGACGAGACTTGATGACTCTACATTGATTACAGAGCCTTAAACAAAATCATATTCAGGAACCACTACCCCATTCCTAGGATTGATGACCTTCTTAAAAAACTCAAGGGGGGAAATTTCTTCAGCAAGATTGACCTAAATTCTGGTTATCACCAGGTTCCCATCGAACCAACTGATGTATGGAAGAAAGCCTTCAAGTCTAAAAAAGGTATCTATGAATGGCTAGTCATGCCCTTTGGCTTAACAAATGCACCAGTCACTTCCATGAGGTTGATGAATGATGTATTGAGACCCTTCACCAAATCCTTTGTGGTATTATATTTGGATGACATCCTCATATTCAACAGAACGTGGGAGGAGCACATGCGGCATATTCATCAGGTTTTGAGCACTCAGCGGCAGCACAAGATTTATGCCAGCTTGGAAAAATGCTCTTTTGGAATGAACAGGGTCTAATAATTGGGATAAATTATTGATGAGCATGGGGTACATGTTGATCCAACTAATATCTAATTCATCTGTGACTGGCTAGCCCTAACCACACTGACCGAGCTTCGAATATTTTTTGGACTAGCCAACTTTTATCGATGGTTCATTTTGGGATTCTCCCATATTGTATGGGCCCTTAGCCAGGTGACCAAGGGAGGTGGTAGGGTGAATTTCATGGGGTAGGAGGAGTAGAAAAGAGCATTCGATGATATGAAGCATCGCTTGTTCTCAGCTCCAGTACTCTCCTTTCCCAATCTGCAACAACCATTCGATATTGATATTGATGCATCTGACTATGTCATGGGCGCAATTCTCACTCAACATGGGCATCTGGTGGCATACCATAGTGAGACACTTTCTGATGTTGTCCATAAATACCCCACCTATGATAAGGAAATGTATTCCATTGTACAATCCTATCATTAATGGAAACATTACATTTTGGGGAAAGAGACGATCATACACATTGATCACAAGCCTTTGCAGTTCATACAAACATAGGGGAAATTGCAGAATGACCGCCATCAGAAGTGGTCCACCTACCTCCAGCATTTCCATCTCAACATCAAGTATAAGACATGTATCTCCAATCGTGTCATTGACTGCCTCAGTCGACCTCCTGTGGCTGCACTCACCACGGTGCTCCATTCCTGTGGACATGAATCATCTTAGTGGCCCCAACTTTATCAGCAAGATCCGGACTTCGCCACCACATATCATCTCTTGGGTACAAGTGCAACTATCATTGATTTTCACATTCATGATGAACTCTTATTCCACCTGGGCCATCTTTGTGTTCCTACAAGTAAGCGTGCAAATTTGATTTGGGAATCCCACTACAGTCGGGTGGCAAGACATTTTGGCATAGAGAAAATTGTAGTCGTTCTTCAGAAACATTTTTATTGGCCAAAACTTCGACAAGACGTCAGCAAGTATATCGGATATTGCACTGCCTGTGCCATTTCCAAGCCAACCATCTAGAAACAAGGCTTATACACCCCTCTTCCTATTCCCGAGAATCCTTGGGAATCCATCTCAATGGATTACATGTATGGGTTGACGTCCACCAAGCAAGGAAATGATTGTGTGTTTGTGTTCATTGATCGGTTTTTGAAGATGGCCATCTTCACATCCTGTAAGAAGAATGTCAAGGTGGAAGATACTTCCAAGCTCTTTTTCGAACGAGTGTGGGTCCACTTTGGGATACCACAGACCATCATCTATGACCGAGACAACAGGTTCCTCGGCACCTTTTGGTCAAGTCTATGGTCTCTATTGGACACAATGATCACAAAATACAATTGCTTTCCACCCCCAAACCGATGTCCAAACAGAGGTCGTCAATTGTATGATTGTGCACATCCTATGCATGTACAATTCTAAGCATCCACATACATGGGACGAGAGTCTCCCATATGTCCAACACATTTACAATAGGGCTCTCCATAGTTCCACTGCCCATATCCCATTTCAGGTGGGTCTGGGATTCCAACCCTTGGGACCCATTTATGTTGCACTTCCTCTTGCCACCGCACAGACAGACTCTTCCCCTAATCATTCTGCAATCGACAAAGCCACTAGATTCATTGAGTAGATTCAGCAAATCCACCAACAGGTCCAGGAAATTTTGCAGAAATCCAGTGCTAAGTACAAGCAGTGGCATGATCAACACAGGGTACCACACCAGTTTCAAGTTGGCGACAAAGTCTGGTTACATTTGTAGAAGGAGCGTCTCACCGGGCCCCATTGAAAGCTTCGCCCACTTCTTTATGGGCCTTATACTATCACCAAGGCTATGGGTAGCAAGGGGAGGATTGATCCATGTGGATATTGGTGGTTTCCCACCTATTCCAATTGGATCCTCCTGTCTATTTTTGTTCAGCACGTTATTTTGTATTGTATTGTAATTGTGGGTTATACACTTTTGGGGCTATCTGAAGCCCCAAAAATCCTCCAAGTGGATACAAGTGGCCTCTTGCCTAATCCAACTGGCGTATTCTGTATTGTTTCATGTCATCACATCTTGTTGTACCTCCAGGGCCGTTTTGGGGCCCTAAACATTGTTTTGTTGGCTCGTCACAATCAAACTGTAGACAGGGTCACAGTTTGATGGCGGAATGTGTAGTTCTCTGAAACACCTTTCCAACGGGCTATCACACGCCTAAAACGGAGGTTTTATGCAAACGTTACGACCCTGGGAAGTTGAGGTACCAAATTAAACCAACTTACCATAGGGCCCACATGACTTTTGGTGTTTCACCTTCTAGAGTTAGTTTTTTGGATGTCTAGGGTTTTGTCATTCATGAGTAATATCAAAAAGGCCTCTGGAGCTTGACTGTAATCCATTCTTCTCAAACAGATGCCCGTAGCAGCCACATCTCTTCTCAGAGATAGCTACCACCTTTTGAGCAAGTGTTTCAGTTCTGCAGTTTTACAGTTTCATCCTATTTCATTATTTAATAGAATATATTGTTCACTAGATATTTGTGTTATTCTTCATATCTCTATGTTTATTATATTCAGTCTGTTAATCAATTCATTCCGCTCCTAAATCCGGACCAGCAATGCAATGATGAATAAAATTATGAGTGTTGCCACTATCAACAAGGATTATGACCTTCCTATGATTAATGTAACCAATGAGCTTGAGGTTTTGGGGAGCAGAGAAGTCGGTGAGGGAACGCAGAAAAATCAAAATGTCAACTTTTGGTGGATCAGAGGTGGAGTAGGAGCATCTGTTGGGGGTAGTTCTTCCACCAAGAAAAAATCGACCTCCTCTTCAACAACATCCTCATTAATTTCCATAAAAACATTGTGTTCCATACATTTGTTCCCCAAAAAATGTTTACATCACAATTATAGAAAAGTCCCTTGAGTTTGTGTTCATCCATTTTGGCTCGAATTAATTTCTTGATCTAAGAGAGGAATAGCATGAGGGGAAATATTGGTAAGTCAAGGGACAGGAAGAAAAGAGGGTTTTTGGTTCTGGGGAAAAGAAACATATTGTGCTTCCTTGGCATGTTGAGTATCTTCCAACCACATCTAGGGGCTATCCATGAACACCTAGGCTCGAATATCATCTTTCAGGCCACTGATAAAGCATTCCCAGAAGAAGGCATCAGACATGCCCTCTGTTCTGAAAGTCGATTTCTCAATGCGTCGATAAATTATTCCATTGTACCATACTACTTCAACTTGGTCAAATGGCCCAGGTAGTGTGTGTTGATGTCAAAGCACTCATAAAGTTCAG
This sequence comes from Picea engelmannii, assembly GCA_009831015.1. Taxonomy (NCBI): domain Eukaryota; kingdom Viridiplantae; phylum Streptophyta; class Pinopsida; order Pinales; family Pinaceae; genus Picea; species Picea engelmannii. The sequence continues at coordinate 265,507 of ML796562.1, forward strand.
CCATAAACTGTGTCTAAGAAACATACCCTTGGCATGATTTTTTTCTCCATTTCCACCATTGTCAGTGTTTATGATCTATATAGAGGACATTGTAATGAAGTTTGGCCAATTCATCAATGATGTCATGCAAGGAGAAGTAATTTTCCATTTGAGTGACCTAGTCAATTTGATCTAAGCCATCAAAAATTTTCACTTCCACTCACGAAAAACACAGATCATGATGAAGGGGGTTGGACTGAAAATTTTGGGAATTAGAGGAACCAACACATTATGGGTTAGACAGTTGTTCATTTGAGGTAAGGCCTCTGGGAATATTCATTTTTTTCATGATTTGGGAATCAAAGGAGTCAAGTTGGTTGTCGAGGTGATTAGTGATATCCTTCTTCATATCCTATTGCATGTCTTCAATGTCCTGCTTCATGTCCTATTTCATGTCTTCCATTTTGGCATCTAGATTGGAATTGAGGTTCGTTTCAAGGTCTTGGTTGTAGGTGTGTTCCATGGTGAAAGTGAAACGCGGAAAAGGGGCGGGTGGGTTTGCACAGAAAGGGGTTATTAGTGAAATGTACCACTACAATCATTGAAAAGAGAGGAATCCAATGGGATAGGTATTGAATAAGGGTGTAGGTGGTATTTTTTTATTTTTTTTATACTTTTGCAGAGTTATACTCCGGCTTGAAGAATAATGTAGTGACGAATGGCCTAAATTGTTAACAAGAAAAATTATGTAGGAATTTCACAACCAAAAAGCAGGAGGCAAGGTTGTGTGGAAATAGATCTTGTCTATTCCTTTTATGTTATGTCTCTTTCCCAGGGGTTAGGGTTTATTGGGTTCCTACAGACAAATGTTTTCCCTGTGCTATAGCTCTCTCATATACATGTGGGGTCGAACAATAGTACTCAGCCCAATATCTCATGACTCCAACTAAGGAGGCTCAACCATACCCTTATCCATACTATCTTATTACCCATGTACTAGAGAGTATCTTCCTGATTCTTATTCTTGGTGTCACTATAGCAGTCAGGTGCTCAAACGTCTGATCTAGGGGTGGTTTCAGGAGATATAGGGGACTCCTGATATACCTAACATTGTGTGGGAGTGATGGTCGTGTATATATTATGTCTAATGCGGTACTAATTGAAGGGTACCAACAAGTGTTATAGAGGTTTCCAACAAGGTGAAACGTTGGTTTCTAAACAACCCCATGAAACCGTCTATAATTCCTGCTTGTAGTCTTCCCCACCACAGTTTTACCCATTGAACGACATATCTTTGTGATTTAAATACACCAAAAGTACACATCTCTACCCTGGAAAAAATTCTCACAGTTTTCGTAGAGGAAAGTTCTATGATACCACTTGTTAGGTACCAAATCTATTATAATAAGTAGAAAATAGAAATACTACAAAAAATATCAACAAAACAATAGAATGTAGAGAACCACAATACCAAAACATTTTATTGATAGAAAGAAATGTTCACTTTCCTTTTCGAGGGGGGAACCTCCAGCAAAGAAGCGCTCTATTACAATAATTCTCAAGACAAAGATTTATCATGCCTCCTACTTTTATTTATACTAATTCTATCATATAAAGAACATTCTAGAGGAATATCTTTCTAGAAGCAAAAGCTTATATTAGGTCTTCTTACATTTACTTGTTTACATTTATCAAATAGTCCTTATTAACTAATGTCAGCATTTATTACATGGAAAATATGTTATTCTACCTACATGAGGGGTTAGGGAGGTTAGGTCCCTAACAATTTAACTCAAGACCTTTTCAATAAAGCAACTTTCAACCAAGTGAGTTATTACAAAAATATAACAAATGTTTGAAATAAGAAAATGGGCATTTGTTTTTACACTAGCCTCCTCAAAGTGTGTGCTTATCCAAAAAATTGTTGTTTTTTCCTTCAAAAACTTCAAACACCACCACATGCAAAAAACAAGAAAAATTCTAGAGAGAGGGGGAAAGAAAATGCAACTTTTTCTCTTTATTTCTTATTTACCAAAATTGCACAAGGCACATAGCAAAGAGCATACGTAGATTAAAAAGACCACACAATGCACAAATAAAATAGCATATAAAAATAATAAAGGTAACAAAACATAAATAGAAATAGAAAAATTGAAATGAGATATTAAAAGCAATATATAAGAGATATAAAAACACTTCAAATGAAACAATATACCTCTCGATATGATATAAATGATTGTATATTGGGAAAATGGAAACTTTTTTTATTGAAATGAAAAGGGATTTTGATTAGAAACAACACTCCTAATGTACTTGAAAGACTTACTTGGCACAAAAATGTTAATAAATTGTATAATCTAGAAGTCCTTTGTTTCTTGTAATGGCATAGGTTTAGGATCTCAATCAACAATGGGAGCGGGCCTTCATAGGAACTCTAATACCATGTTCTATAAAAATGGTATATCCACATGGGACGAGCAGCTTAAGGAAAGAATTCTCACAAATAAATTAAATATCAGTGCACCATTGTATATGTGATTAAACCCCTCAAAGAGAGAAACAATCCATGGCCCCAGCCAACATGACCACTTGAGGCAATATATTAATACAAAAATAAAATAGTTTGCATAAGAATCTCTCACAATTGATCATCAAAAAATGACCCTCCATTCTCTTTAAATAGAGAGCATGGACCAATCATGTGTTAAGCCACATATCAAGTGGCACTAGTATCAAGGAGAAAATAAAGAATTAGATTACTTTATGCCTAGAACATAATCATGACCTCATAATAGATAGTTACAAAAGCATACTAAAGAAACACACTTTAACTAAAGAGACAATAGACCAAGTTGAACTTAAATAAATCCTAAGTGTCTAAATATCCTAACAGGAAGGAATGTTCTCCTTCTTTTCTTGTATCTCCATAAAAGACAAATTGTTGGAGGTGTGCCCAAAAAATTATGGGTTGAATTTATAACCTTAATACTTATTTTACTTTCCTAGAATTTGTGGTCATATACGGATTTAGGAGCAACTGGCCAATTAGTGAACTCAATGGTAGAATCTTTGGTATAATACTTGGTAATTTCAAGGGTGTTATTTATTTGATTAGCTTAAAATTTTATTTCTGGTGGATATATAATTTGTACTAACCTAGGTGAATTTGTTGGTTATCTTGATTGTAAATTTCTCTACTGAGGGTTAATTTTATGTAGGGTTCTTGAGTTCTCATTAAATGAAGTGTTTGATTATTGCTTAGTGTGAAAGGTATTGGTGTTAATGTTGATAAGAGAAATGGCAATCTTTGGAATAGAATTCATGAGAAAAAGAAGGATGTGTATGGAAAATATCAATCTCATTAACTTTACCTTTAATAACACTCTTAGATATAATGTTCAAAAGGTATCCTTGATGGAATTTGGTATTGTGGGTTCATGGTTGACCACTACCTATATGTTTGATTACCATTTGTTACAAGCCTAGGAAATACCTCTAATTTGTGGCATAATTATGGTTTCCGAGCATTATTTCTATTTCATTGATTTTTTCGTCTATATTTTTATTACCATTTGTTACAAGCCTGAGAAACACCTCTAATTTTTGGCATAATTATGGATTCCGAGCATTATTTATATTCCATTGATTTTTTTGTGCATAAATTTATTTATGGAATTGTTTTCAAAGGCCCAAGCTATGATTGAGTTCTATGGCTTTGTGTCTTGGGAAGGATTCCTCTTAGCTATGATTATTACTTACCTCGGTGAACTCTTATTTAGTACTTTGTTTTCATGATGAGGAGAGAATCATTGAATATGTGGAAATTTGATGTGACTTGAGTTGCTTAAAACAAATCTAGGTGATTAAGCTGATGCTTTGATTCTTGGGTATGTTTATAAAGGAAACCATTCCCTCTTCATCTTTTTCTTTTGACCTAGTTACTAGAGGACTATCCCTTTTGAATAAAAATTGACTTTTCATGGAAACCCACTTACTTATATGATTCTTTCCATGCATTAGCAAGCCCCATCCGCCCAAGGTGGGCCCAAGTGCCATTGAGCATACTTGCTCAACTTTGGTGACTTGTCCACCAAGTCATTCTTTGCGTCATTCCAAATTTTGGGCCAAGTCTTCTCTAGTCATCTTGAGCTCATCCAAGTCATCCCATTCGTCCAGGCCATCCACACTCATTTCATCCCATCCACAAGGTCATCTCCAGCCTATTGAGGTTACCCTGTCTACCCAATCATCAGTTCTTCCATGCCCAAGTGGACCCAACTTCTCCTAAGTGATCCCACTTATTTGATCCATCTCAAGTCCATCTAAGGCAACTTCATCCAAGTAAATATGGTCTCACCCAAGTTATTTGGTACATATATACCAAATAGAAGTGTTCCCAAGGGATTACACCTGATGAGTATGATCCAGGAAAAATTGTGCCTAAAGGAACCTTGAACTCCCATCACAACCCCAAAGTGTGGCTCGCCTAACTTTGTAGATCCATATAAGTCTAGGCACTCATTTGCATCAATCATCTAGCCTACTTTTCCACCATGCCCCATATTTCCACGGAAAAGGCTACTTGTAGCGACCTTAATTTTCATCTTAGTCTCAAGTCTTGAACTAGTTTGGTAGCTAATCCAATTTTCACATTCAATCCATAATAATGTACGTCCATGCCCAAAAATAGTATTTTCCTTCGCAATTCAGTCATTCTACAAAACTCTTTTAGACCAAGGCAAGATCACCACTCTTACCTTCCTACCCTTATGTCAAATCCACTCCAAAATAGAATTCCTTCAAATCACTTTCTCAAAGGCAAATTGGGTTCCATCGTCATTTCCTTGGTAATGCATCAACTTGTTGTATCTCAATGAGAATTCCATGGAAAGTGGTTGTCAAGACCAATGCCAACATCCACAATCCATCCCACATCTGAGTCATGTGAAGAGTTTGGAACATCACCATAATGTTGTGTCAAAACACCCAGAGAGGCACATATGAACTAATTCTTCCCTCACATTCTTCGAACAATAATTTGATTAATGGGTCATATTTCAAATCATCTTGCCCAAGTGCACCCAAGAAGAGTTCATCTTCCTCCTTGGTCCTCACATGCCAAGGTTTCTAAGCCTCTACCTTGTCATCTTGGTCCACTGCCAAGCCTACGAATACAAGTTGAATGATTCTTGGCTTCCTTGGTCAAATCCTCCATTGTCTTCATCTGCCTACTCAAGTCTGGGTCATCCTTCTTAGCCAAATATACATACCTCACATAGCCATTATTGTCACTACAATGTCCATTATGGTTCCAAGTCTGGTGAGCCTCTGCTCCAACACATTCACTATTCATCTTAATTTTCCAAGTCTTTCATGTTGTAGTATTCCAGATATAAAATAGTATGCAGAACAGAAATAAATAGCTAGAAATGGCAGAGAAACAATGATATAACCAAAAAAATAACAGACTAATACCAAAATAACACTAGAAAGAGCACTTTGATTATTGATAGGAATGGTCACTTTCCTCTTCGAGGGGGAAACCTCCAGGAGAGAAGAGATCTATTACAATAATATCCAAGACAATATTTCTCATACCCTCTACTTCTATTTATACTAAATCTATCTAATCAAAAGAAAACTCTAGAGGAAGATCCTTCCAGAAGCGGAAGCTTCCATTAGGTCTTCTTACATTTGACTTATTCTTCCTTATTGCTAGGACTTATTAATATTGGCCTTTATTACATGGAATTATTTTATTCTACCTACATGAGGGGTTAGGGAGGTTAGGTCCCTAACATGCCCTCCCCCTTGAAGAAAAGCCTTGTCCTCAAGGCTTCAGATGAGGGAATTTTTGTGGAATGGTCGTCGGCTCCTAGGTGGCATCTTCTGGAGGGGTATCTTTCCATTGGACTAACACTTCCTGGATGGTGCGCTGACAGAGACGACACTCTCTCTAGACCAAGACTGCTTGTGGCTACAACCATATGGAATCTTCTTCATCCAACTCAGGGAGACTAGTTTGAGTTTGGCACTTAGTTCCAATCACCTTATTTAAGAAGGAAACATGAAAAACATGATGGAGCTTCGAATGACTGGGTAGAGCTAACTTATAGGCCACTGATCCCACCTACTTGAGAACTGTATAAGGACCATAAAATTTGGGTGCAAGTTTCTGACAGTGTTGAGCTTTGAGTGAAGTATGCTTATAACATTGTAGGATAAGAAATACCTGGGCCCCTTCATCAAAATGGCATTCAGAATGAATTTTATTTGCTTGTTGCTTCATGTGATTCTGAGCCATGAGCAAATTGTCTTTGAGGGCATGAAGAATAGTCTCGCAGACTGTAAGATTTGTGTCAACCTCCTGAACCTTCGAGACCCCTGGCATATAGGAGAGAACTGATGGAGGATTTTGGACATAGACTTCTTCAAAAGGATTCATGAGAGTAGTTGTATGGTAAGAGTTTTTGTACCACCATTCAGCTAGGGGTAACCATTGAGCCCACCTATTTTTCCGCTCAGATGGAAAACATTTGTTATAGCAAGATTTGCCTCACCCTATGCACTCTTGCACAGAGGGCCTTTTTCCATTTCCCTATGCAGAATTTTCATCCCTTTTTGAAAAAGTCCAGAGCTAAAAAATACATTTTTTCCACATGTACGCACCTTTCCTACCATACAGCATGTGTATACGTAGGTTGCACCACTACATCCTGCGTACATTGGGATTTGTGCCCAAAAATGAAAAATGGTGTCGGGTTTCCATGTCACGACAGGATATCTATGATCCTTGTCCTTACATATACTAGAAACGTTCTAACTCATCCCTTCAGTTCCATTTGAAGGCTATAAATGGGTCAATTCCGAGCTATGGAAAAGAGGAGAAAGAATTCAACTTTGAGAGCAAAGTTACTCTGGAGAAATTATTTACTTCATATTGAGTCTGCATCCCTTTTTCCTTTAAGTCTGAACTCAGTGTTCATCCCCCAATATCTTCCCTTATTGATTGAGAACTTCATTGTTTCTCTTTTATGAGCTTGCCTTGGTGGAGGATTGAAGTGGTGGAGGCCCAGCTAGAAGGAACTTAGTTTCCCACTTCTGAATCGTGCCGACACGGAAGTCTGTAACATTTTCACTTCTACTGATCATATATTAATAGAAATATTGTTTTCTCATCCAATTGATATCTTGCAAATATTTGAATTACTATTCCATGGGCGTATTTGTTATGTATATTAATGTATTATGCTATTGAATGTTCTAACATCATATATTGCACCATATGCTTGCTTTGCTTGGTTGTTGAGGACTAGTTGCAGGTATATTGCTTTGGGTTAAGTGCTCAATGGTGGACTTCATCGAACGTCTGGACGAGGTAGGCCTTTTATCTTGCCTTTCTAGCATATTTGTTTATATAGCACACTTGAGAATAGAGTTGATTTCTTCATTCATTACCGTCTGTTGTGGTTTACCCCTAGCCATAGAGAGATTTTCCGCGTAACATAATTGGCGACCATACTGGGGATTGAATGTTATTTCTTGGGGTTTGGACTGTTTTTCTCCTTAGATTTCTCTCGTTCCTATTGTCTTTCTTGTTGTATCAAATATGTTTCCAAACACGTGTTGACAACTTTAGTCTGACCATCTGTCTGGGGGTGATAGGCAATGCTGAGATGCAAATAGGTGCCCTATAGCTTGAACAATTCTTGCCAAAAATTGTTGGTGAAAGTGGGGTCTCTGTCAGAGACAATAAAATTAGGCATGCCATGAATATTTAAGATATTATCCATGAAGATTTGAGCCATTGTGGTGGATTTGAATCGGTGTTGAAGAGAAAAAAAAATAAGCATATTTGGAGAGACGATCGACGACCACCATGATGACCGACATATTGCCCGATTTAGGTAAGCCTACAATGAAGTCCATAGAAATATCTCGCCAAATAGTAGGGGGAATCAGAAGCGGTTGGAATGTGCCCAGAGCTTTGACAGTTTCTCCCTTGTTTCGTTGAGAGACCTCACATTCAGCCACAAAGGTGCGGACATATTGTTTCATACCCTCCCAGAAAAAAGAACATTTGACTCGTTCATAGGTTTTGGTAAATCATGAATGCTCGACTGTGGGTGACTCATGAAGTTCAGAAAGAATTGTGGATTTAAGTTGGGATTTCTTGCATAAGTATAAATGACCTTTGTAGCGAATCTCTTCATTGTGCCAAGAGTACCTTGGAGAAATTGAAGAATCGTGTTTCAATTGGTGGAGCAGGCTAGAAATTTTTGGGTCTTGCAATCATTCTTGACAAACAGCTTGGAGCCAATCTGGTACAATGAAGGAGAGGGAGAAAAGGGACCCGTATTCTTCATATTTCCAGGAAAGAGCATCAGCCACTACATTTTCCTTTCCCTTCTTGTAAATGATCTCATGATCATAGCTAAATAGCTTGGTCACCCATTTTTGTTGTGTCGGGGATGAAATTCGTTGTTCCAAGAAATACTTGAGACTTTGATGATCAGTTTTGATTTGGAATCGTTGACCCAATAAATAAGGACGTCAGAGATCCACAGCATGCAGAATAGCTAACATTTCATTTTCATAAGTGGATTGGCCCAAATGTTTCTCTGAAAGTTGTTTGCTAGTGAAGGCCAAGGGCCTGCCATCTTGCATGAGGACAGCTCCAATTCCTTTCCTGGAAGCATCACATTCCAATATGAATGTCTTTGTGAAGTTTGGGAGTGCAAGGACAGGGGTCTAACACATAGCATCTTTTGAGGCTTGGAAGGCATGATCTGCAGCTGAAGTCCAAGTGAAAGCATTTTTTTTAAGGAGGGAAGCGAGAGGAATTGCAATCTTTCCATAATTATGAACAAACTTATTATAATAGTGTGTTAAACCCAGAAATCCACGCAATATCTTAAGAGTTTTAGGGCGAGGCCAATCTTGCATAGATTCAATTTTCTTAGGATCTACTCGGACACCATCCTTGCTGATAATATGACCCAAGTATTCCACTTCTGGGAAACCAAAGGCACATTTAGATTGTTTGAGGAAAAGTTGGTGCTTAGAGAGTATATGGAGACTTGATTCACATGGGAGAGATGGGATGACCAAGTTTTACTATAGATGAGAATATCATCAAAGAAAACTAAGACAAAATGACGAAGAAAAGGATGGAACACGTGATTCATAAGACTTTGGAAAGTGGAAGGAGCATTACACAATCCAAAGGGAATTACCAAGAATTCATAATGACCCTCATGAGTGAGAAATGCAGACTTGGGAATGTCTTCTTCTTTCATGCGGATATGGTGGTAGCTAGAACGTAGATCCAATTTGGTGAAGTACTGAGCACCACTCAATTCATCCAAGAGGTCATCAATGACAGGAATGGGGAATTTGTATTTGATTGTGAGTTTGTTGAGGGCACGGAAAGCAGGACACATGCAACAAGTACCTTCTTTCTTGAGTACCATGACCACATGGGAAAAATAGGGGCTAGTACTGGGATGGATAACACCGGCTTCTAGTAATTCATGAACAATTTTCTCAATTTCATTCTTTTGGGCAAAGGGATGATGATAAGGCCAAACATTGGGAGGGAGGGAATGATCATTGACACCACGGGAAGGGATAATTTATTTGGGGGTGGTAAAAACAACTTGGTGGCGGGTGAGGATATATTGGAGGTCGAGATGCACAGAAGGTGTCTCAACAACATGAATGGAGTGGAGTTGGGAAATAATTCCCGAATGACCTTTTTTTAGGAGCTCTTCCATGCGATGGAAATTGATGATCTCCAAGGAGCCTGTTGTGACTCCTTAGAACTTATATTGTTGTCCCTTCTGTTGGAATTGCATGGTTAAGTCCTTAAAATCCATGAGAATGGGGCCTAGAGTGCATAACCATTCAACACCAAGAACAATGTCAAAACCACCCATGTCTATAGAAAACATATGGGATTTCAGGTGATACTGACCAATTTGGAGTCGCACGTTTTCATATCGTCCCCCACATTTCATGGAACCACCATTGGAAATCATGATTTGAAAATAATTGGAAGCACGGATGTAACAATTGACTTATTGGGAAATGCAGCAATGAATAAATTTATGGGTGCTACCACTGTCCACAAGGATGATGGCTTTCCGATTTTTTATGTAACCAATTAATTTGAGAGTCTGGGAGCAGAGAAGCCAGTGAGGGCATTAAGTGAAATCACTGGGTCAACTTCGGGTGGGTCAGAGGGTAGGGTGAGTTCAGGGGGTGGTGGTAGTTCCTCCACCGGCAGAACAACTACATCTTCGTCAGAAAGATCCTCAGTTACAGCCATAAAAATATTTTTTTCCTTACACTTGTGCCTGGGAAGATATTTGTAAAGACCCTTGAGTTGACGTTCATCCATTTCATCCTTGGTTAATTTCTAGATCTTGAGGGGAGTTGCAGGAGGATCAAAATTAGTGGATTTACGGTGAGGAGGAAAGGAGGGCTTGTGGGTCTGGGAGGAGACAATCTGTTGGGATTCCTTGGCTCGTTGAGTAGCTTCCAACCAAGTTCGGGGGCGTGCCATGAGAACATGGGCACAAATTTCATCTTTGAGGCCACTGATAAATAATTCCCTAAAGAAAGCATTGGACATGCCCTCTATTCTGAAATCCAAGTGCTCAAATGTGGAAATAAAGTCTTCCATTTTCCCAGACTGCTTTAACTTGGTCAAACGGCCTAAATGGTGGTTGTCAGAGTCAAAGCGGTCATAAATTTCGGCCACAAACTGTGTCCAAGCAACATACCCTTGGTGTGCATTCTCTCTCCATTGCCACCATTTCCATCGTTTCGAATCCATATATAGGACACCATAACGAATCTTGGATAAATCATCAATAATTCCATGCAAAGAGAAATAATGTTCAATTTGGGTGACCCAGCCTGTGGGATCTGGTCCATCAAATTTGTTCACCTCAATTATGGGTGGGTGGAGGTCTCAAGAAAAGTGGGTAATATGAGGACCATGGTAATGGGAAGAGTCATGGTCATCTTGATAATATGGTTGTTCAGGAGAGGAAGGGTTCTGGAAATGGCCCATGAAGTGTTCAAAGGTGGATTTGAGGCCTTTGAGGTCTTTTAGGTCTTTGATGTGGGAACAGTGTTCCTGGAGGATATCAAGAGACGAATTGATTGAGATAATGTTGGAAGTGAGAGTCTTGATGTCTTCCTTGTTCTATTGGTTGTCAACAATCAAGGAATTGAGTTCTTGGGCTCTTGTGGTAGCCATTTGGAAAAAATGGGCAGGCAATTATTATAGGGGAAACAAAAGGGGTCTGGAGGGTTGGGTGGGACCACTGAGAATAAGGGTTTCAAATGATAGGTACCACTGCGATCAGGGAGAAAAGAGGGATCCAATGGGATAGGAACCAAATAAGAGTGTTACAGAAGGGTTGTGTCCACAAAAAAAATTACGGTAAAAAATGATAGGTATCACTAGAATCGGGGAAAAGAGAGGAACCCAGTGGAATAGGTCCCAAATAAATGTGTCGGTGGGACCACTATACTCTTTTTGTTTTTCTCATGCGGATTTATACTCTAACCTAAATAATACTGTAGTGACAAAATTCCAAAATGATTAATAGGAAGAAATGTGTCATAATTTCACAACCAGAATGCAGAAGGCGCAGTTGCACAGAAATAGATCGTGTATGTTCGGTTTTGTTTGTGTTTCCATACCTCGTGGTAAGATATTAAGGGTTTCTACAAACAAGGGATTGTCCTATGCTATAGCTCTATGATATACGTGTGGGGTCCAATAGTAGTACTCGGCCCAATATCTCAGGGCACCAACTAAGGAGGCTATACCATGCCCTTAGTCGTACTACCTGACTAACCAGGTACTAGAGAGTATCTTCCTGAGTGTTTTTCTCGGTGGCACTATAGCAGTCAGGTGGCCGATCGGTTTATCTATGGAGGGCTTCAGGAAATCTAGGTTGATCTGTATACAGGTGTTGTATGATGTGATACCACTCGAAGGGGTACCAACAGGGGTTACAAGGGTGGCCAAAAAATATGTGCTTAAGCATGACTTGTATTTCCTGCATGTATGACTCCCCGACCATGGGTTTATGCACATAATGAGAGATCTTTGTAGTTTTAAGATGTCGGATTATGTCTCTACCCTGAAAAAATTTAACCCACAATTTTTTGTCGAGGAAGGTGTTATGATACCACTTGTAGTATTCCAGATATAAAATAGTATGCAAAAAAGAAATAAATAGCTAGAAATGGCAAAGAAACAATGATATAACTAGAACAATACCAGAAAGAGCACTTTGATTATTGATAGCAATGTTCTCTTTCCTCTTCGAGGGGGAAACCTCCAGTAGAGCAGATCTTTATTACAATAATATCCAAGACAATATTTCTCATACCCTCTACTTCTATTTATACTAAATCTATCTATCCAAAAGAACAATCTAGAGGAAGATCCTTCCAGAAGCAGAAGATTCTATTAGGTCTTCTTACATTTTAATTATTCTTCCTTATTTCTAGGCCTTATTAATATTGGCCTTTATTACATGGAATTATATTATTCTACCTACGTGAGGGGTTAGGGAGGTTAGGTCCCTAACACATGTCCAGACTTACCACTACAACATTACTTCAACCATCCTACCACCAAAATGATATTTTTGTGCTAGAAATCAATATGTCGATGAAAATTATATGGACCAAGGCAAAGTCCCCCAACATTCCTCCAATTGGAAAGCCGTCGTCTACAACTCAACCTCCAAACAAAGGTGGAAAATGGTCACCACTACCACTACCCTCAAGTGCTACAATAATTCGTCCAAAGTGTCCTAAGTAAAATGAGCAGGCCGAAATATCTCCAAACATGTTTCCTAAGAAGAATGTCTGAATCGATACATCTATCACCCTCAACCAACGATCCTTCCAATCTTTGAGTCATCCGAGAATCATATGCAAGCTTCCTAAGGAGTTCTCTTCTTCATACTAAGTCCCCATATACAAAGGTGGGAGAGAAACCTCCAAGTTATCCTAGTATGTGTTCCTAATTTCACCATATAGGTCGATTGTTGCCATTTTCTTGGTCAAATCCTTTGTTATACCCATCCATCACTTAGGATAGAATTTCCTTGCTCCACCCAAGCAAGTGTTCACTACTTTGGCACTGTCATTGCAACTACCCAAGGAAATACTTTACTCCTTCTCAAGGTTTTCAAGCTATCTCCTATAACTCAAAACATTTTCTCCAAAGAACTCATACACTAGTGCCTAAGTCTTGGATACCAAACTATCCACTCTATCTTCATTATGGAGGAGAGGATGGCCTATTTCTATCATAGGTTTCCAACAAAACTACTCCTCCATGATCTCCCTCATACACCAATATCGACACCTTCAAGTGCACATAGGGTCCACTTCATGCTCCATGGTAGCGATCCACCCAAGGCTTCAATCAATAAAAAGAAGGTGGTATTTAGCTACAAAGGCCACCTCCAACGTATGTAATGCAACTCTTTCCAATGTCCACCAAGGGACTTATCCAAGTAACCTATTGTTCCAAATTTCCATCCAAAAACCCACCCAGACCTACTATCAAGGTGCCCAAAATATCCAACATCTCATTTGAATTTTGTAGCACTTGGGCTACTCCCAAGTCTGTCGACTTAGCCATCAAAGTGGGTTTCACTTGGAATTTTTCCAAGTCACCCAACTTTCCCTTCAAAGATCAAACCATCGCAACATTTTGAAAATGCAAGAAACAAGAAAAATTGCATACCTCTGGATTAAGGCAAACTCCTTTGCGTCCAAAATTCTACTCGACTTTGTTTCCTCAAGCCTACAACTTTCCTAAACCAACAAGTCAAAATGCTCTATGTGAACATGTCTCGGTTTCCTTCTGCACCAAGGCACAAGTCTACAATTTCAATCTTCAAGCCAATACACATCACCTATCATCTACATGTGAACCGGTCGTGGTCACTCATCGAAGTGCCTAACAACCCATCCCAAATTTTGTTTCCTTACTATGAGTTCCTCACTTTTCTGGTGGAGCACCCAAGATATTATGAAGTCAATTTTGTGGACCACAAAACTGCTCTGATATCAACTATCACATAAGTGACATTGGTGAAGAGCACCAATCTATCTCCAAAATCTTCTTTGATACTAATTGCCACATACTTGTAGTCTACTCAGATTTTTTTCTTCAACTTGGTGCACCCAATTCATTCTGACACTAGTGGATGTGTGACACTACCTTGCCTTAGCCACAATGGCTTGGCCAACATGTGCCTATTATAACCAGACTATACCTCTTCACCTAAGGTCTTCCTGTAACTTCACCTTTAGTAGTACAAGTTAGATTCCCCATCCAAGTCTAACACACTTAGTTCATCATCCAACAAGCAACACTAGGCATGCATCCAACCACAGCCTTAAAACATTCCACGGAAATACAACACTTAGCCAATTAATAGTATGCAAGTAACATGAACATCTAATATACATAAGGCAGCCACAATATACAATACAAGTATGAATTCCAGCACTCAATCTATGTGTCTAACTCCTTATTGTGTGTGTGTGTGTGTGTGTGTGTGTGTGTGTGTGTGTGTGTGTGTGTGTGTGTGTGTGTGTGTTACATGATACAATGGGGGTGTTACAACCAACTACATGCAACCCAAGTCTAGAATTACAAAGAACCCAAGGAAAAAAAACCTCATGCCAAACTACCCAATAACCTTGTACAAACCAACCCAAGAAGATTTTGTTCATGTCAGCTACAAGTCATGTTCCACTCTATGTCTCACCATAGCCACACAAGTCGTTCCATTGTGCCCAACTTTGGCACAATCACAGAACTCCTTGTCTCCTTGCTATGTGACTTCTCTTGTGTATGCTTCCTTGTATGTCTTAACTCAATGAGACGTCCAATTACTTATATGGGTCTTGTTGTGCACTAGCAAGCCTCATCTACCCAAGGTGGACCCAAGTGGCATTGAGATGACTTGCTCAACTTCAATGACTTGTCTGTCGATTTGTCGGTCGTGTCATTCCAAATCCTGTCGGGTCCACTCAAGTCATCTCGAGCCTACCCAAGTTGTCCCAACTACCTAGGTCATTTGTGCCTAGGTCATCCCATATGCAAGGTTGTCTCAAGCCTATTGAGGTCACCACGTCTGCCCAATCATTCATTCGTCAACACCCAAGTGGACCCAAATTATCCTTAGTGGGCCAACTTGTCTGATCTGTCTCAAGTCCGTTGAAGTCAACTTCGTCTGAGTCAACCCGGTACATCTACGCCCAACGGATGCATGCCCAAGGGAGTACGCCCAACTAGTGTGATCCACAATTGTGATATGTGGAAACTTGTGCCTGAAGGCACCTCGACCACCCATTGCAACCCCCAAGTGCATATCACCTAACTCTATCGATCCCTATAAGTCTAGGCACCCATTCTCATCAAGCCTCTATCCAATTTATCCGTCATGATGCCCCACATGTCCATGGAGAAGGTTATATGCAGCAACCTTACTTTATGTCTTAGCCAAGTCCACCCAACTCCTTTGGTGCATACAACTTGTCTGTGTCTATGGAGTGCATTATCTGTCTGCATGCATGCCCAACTTAGTCTGCAATGATGTGCCTTGTCTGTCCACAGGTACACCCAAGTCCAACCAAGTCCAACCGTTTGCAATCCATCTTGCCAATGGGCCAAGACATCTATCCAACTCATACCTTGTGAACAAGCCAAGGCAACATTTCGTTATATGCCTTTCCAATAAGCCAAGGCAGTGTTTTGTCACACACCTTACCAATGAGCCAAGGTGACTTAACCATTCAAGATAACCATCTTCATCGATGTGACAGAGACAACCAACACTACTATAAGAAAGGATCTTATAGCAACTATTATACCAACTACTTCCCTCCCTCTATATGGGATCTCTAGAAATGAAAACCACACCCTTACCAAGTCTTCATAGCAGCCTAAGATACACTCAACAAAGTGCAAACTATCTCAATCCAATTTAACCATTGGGTGAAATGTCATGCATCCAAAGTGGTTGTCAATTGCATCAATCATAGCATCCAAAATGGTTGTCAATTGCATCAATCATAGTACTTTTGTCTCTAATGGTGTAAAGCATTTATGAAAGTTATCTACCGAGAAAACCTCTTTGGCTTATCTTCCACGTTGTTTGGATTATTATCATTGCTATGGGGTTTGTCTTAATTGCTCTTGAGATTATATTCCTTATTGTGGGTGTGATGTCTTGATGTAGAATGAATGCGGTAAATGTAGATGGTTACTACTATCCACTTTCTTGATTTATAGTTTTGTTATTGCCAAGATTGTGTTAATGGTTAGTTGCCAACGTTATTGTTTAATTATGGGAATAATTTCGATGTGTACTCTTTGCACTCAAGTTGTTAGTTTCTTTATGACTAAAATTCACTCACAATCATTGATTTTAAACTCATTTATGATCCATGGATAAATAAATTATGCCACCAAAACCCATCGGATTCAACTATACAAATAATGTTTAAAGTTGTGAAATTTTGAAAATGTGTCATGCTTCCATGAATTCTGATAGATATAAAAGCCTAGTACAGTTTGGACATTTTATTAGGACTCTTGAAAATCTTATCGATATAAATAAATAGTGATGGACTCCTTTTCTTGACTACCAGCTAGAATGTTTAATGTTGAAATGAATTAAGATTGGAAGTTATGGGTGTGTTTACTTAAGAACTGTTAGAATGTAATACATAGTCAACACTGGCATAAAAATCAAGAATCATAATTGTCATGATGGATATATCACTATGGTTGCACTATTCATTGTGCAAGCGGATTACCTATGACAGAAAAACTTGCAAATATTTGAGTGTGATTTATTACATGTTGTTTTGGTGAATTGATTATATGATTGAATGTACCTTTAATGTTGCATGTGGAATTAAATATTAAATTATGTTGTTTTTTTTTGTTTTTTTTGTTTTTTTTGTTTTTTTTTTATTAAAGATTTGTTTTTACCATAGGAATATGGGAAAAAGTATTACATTATATTGCAATATGATGAGTAATATTTGATAATTAATGCTTTAGATAAAGATAAAAATAAGCATGTTGAATGAAACATCATTTGTGATTAAGTTGGATAAGTGTGATATCACTTAAGGAAATAATATCTTTGAATGGTATGTTTTGGTTCATGGTATTTTTAGGGTTGGTCAAAACTTGTTTACTACGACATGATAATATTTGTTAGTGACTTAATAAGTGGTATTTTTATGGGAGAATGTATTTTTAATCATTGATAATATTTGTTAGTGACTTAATAAGTGGTATTTTTATGGGAGAATGTATTTTTAATCACTAGGATATTGTTTAGTGAGTAGTGGTTATGATTAAAAATACATTCTCTCATAAAAATACCACTTATTAAGTTACTAACAAATATTATAAACAATATCCTATTAAAAATACATTCTCCCATAAAAATATCACTTATTAAGTCACTAACAAATATTATCAAATATTATCAGTGATTAAAAATACATTCTCCCATAAAAATACCACTTATTAAGTCACTAACAAATCATAACCACTACTTTATGATTTCGTGGAGGTGTTTACATTTTGAAATCTGAATTATAGACTTGGCATGAAGTCAAAGATTTGACTTTTTATTATGTTAACATAATGAATATAGGCTTTAAAGTTATGTTTTTAATCAAAACTACATAGCATAATTTTTCATCTAGTTGCATAATAAACATCGGGTCAAAGTTTTGTTGGGAGTGACCCACTATACCTAACTACAATTGTGAAAGAAGAGGAAGGTAATAGGTTGGTTAATTAATTCTATGGGCATGGCATTGACTATTTCTCTATGTTTGTGATTGTAGAAGTGTTCTCTGTTAATGAGATGTATTAAGTATTCATTTTGTGACCCACTATACCTAACTACAATTGTGAAAGAAGAGGAAGGTAATAGGTTGGTTAATGAATTCTATGGGCATGGTATTGACTATTTCTTTATGTTTGTGATTGTGGAAGTGTTCTCTATTAATGAGATGTATTAAGTATTCCTTTTGTGGATATGGTTGGCATGTACATAATGATGAATAAGTGATTGTTATATGATGAGATCATATGATGATAGGAAATGACTGCTTATGTTGTGAATTGTGGCAAGGTGGCTAGATCTATAGGTTTCCTAGGGGGAGTTGATGTCTAATTGTATGAACATTGGAAAATAACAAAAGTTTAATTGTATGAGTGGAAGTATGATTTAACTAACATGGTTTTCCTATGTTGCTATTTTTTTATGATATAATTGTCTAAATGAAATTGCTATAATATGATTTGACTAATCTTAGTGATACATGAAACTAGTAATGTAGATTGTTAAAGGTGTCTATGGTTGTCTAGGAGTATGACAGTAAAGATCCATGGAGAATAGCTTATGATTTAAAGAAATCAAGTTTGATTATGATCATTATATGCTATCAATCTACTTGATATGCATGTGTTCTCACATGTGCAGGACACAGGGGTACTAAAGCTTTGTGAACTGGCCAACATATAGGTGTGAACATGACTAGGAGGATTGGGCTTGTTTGTATTGGGATGAGTAGGGATGCTCTAACTTGTCTACTTATTCCCAATAAAGAGGCATAGAGTCTCTTTGAATCATATGAAAGGATAAAGAATTCAGGTAGACCGTCAAACCTACCATTTTTAATTGGTTTCATACCCACTATATAGGGGTAGAGATGCAATAGCTTATCTACTCTTAATAATTCCACCATGAGAATAAATGGATAATTACTTATTCCACGAAAATCATTTGAAGACATGCAATAAAGCTGGGGAAACCATACTCCCCAATAGCTCATCTCTCCATATTCCAATTAAATTGAGACATCATAAATGAATCCATATACAATAATTTATTAAAAAATTACCCACTTTTAAGGGGTAAACTTGAAAGATGATTATTTTAATGATAAGTTGATATTATTGAATCTATGAAAATATAATGTAAATTGGAGAATTATCTCCAATTAACATATAAGGAGGGTGATTATTCACTTATTTAACCATTATAAAAAAAATGGAAATTAGTGGAAGTGACACCTGAAGGGGGTGAATATTAGTAATTAAAGAAATTATAATATTGGGGATTTTTGCATGGGATGAGGTAGATTACATTGTGAAATCTATAAATAAGAGAGGCCTTTGTGATTTGGTGGGAACCCTAATTTGTAAGAAAGTCTTGTTAAAATTCTAGCAGAAAAATTGTGAACATAACTAAAAGGGTAAACTAGGGTAAATTTAATTCCTCTCACTGGAGATGCATGAAGATTGCCTAACAATGTTTAGTAGCCTAACAATGTTTAGTAGATGGAAAATTAAAACTACTAAAGATATTAGTGGTATACCTAATGTTGGTTCATTTTCTAGTTGATGAATTTATGATTTCTACTAGTAGTTATAATCCCATAGAGCTAGGGAATCCCAAGGAGAGAAGTTATCCTTGGTATGGCAAGGTGGAAATCGGTTGGCGCATATTGAGTTGGAAAGGGAAAGAATATTGGAGTTGGAATATACTTTTAACTTCTGGAGTTTGAATTCTAGGAAAGTATACTTTATAAAAAAAATTGTAATTTTATAAATATGAGTGCATTGTTAGTATGAATAGTTGTGGAAATTCTACTAGCTAGTAAAACTATAATTTTGGTTTATAAGCTTATGTTTATTCTGGAAATGACTTGTTTGTTGGTTGAGAGTTTTTTTAAATGGAATTGGAAATGGAATTGGTAAATGATGAAGTTAGGATAAGACTATAAATAATTAATTACATTGTTGGAGTTATATTGTTGCTTTAGGAATTGAGCAGAAATTGGATGACTAACTATGGCTATAGCCGTGAGGAAACTGTTTCAAAGAATTATGAAAATGTTGTGGAAATAATTTGTTTTGGAAAATAGAATATGCTCAAGCAAGTAGAAGGACAATAATGATCCTCTTAGCAGTTATAGTTGGGTTGTCTCTTCTGTTATCGAGGGTAACTGTTACATTCTATCTGGATACCTAGTTTTCTCTATTTAATATTTTCTCTCTTTCACATACTTTAGTTACATTTTTTCATTATTGTGGTGAAATGATGGTTTTAGACTTAAGTGGAGTAGTTTGCATGATGTATATTATCTTTTAATTACTGTTAACTAGTAGGCTCAAACTTATTTTAAGAGAGTTTGATGGAATTTTTTTTGGTGTTTTATTAAAAATCATTGCTTGATAAAATTGGATAATAAATTCATCGGTTAAGTTACCATTGCATAATAAAATGATTCTAAGATGATTTTAAGAGAAAATAAGGACTTTTTTTTTTTTTTTTTATGGTTNTTTTTTTTTTTTTTTTTTATGGTTCAATGAATGGCTTCAACAAATTTGAATGATATTACATGTTAAGTGTTAGAAGAATAGACTATAGGAGATGGTATTATTTCACATGATTACAAGGAATTTGTGTTAAATGTGGGCATGATTTCCTTGTGATGAATAAAGTTATCGAATCAATTTGGGAAGAATCAAACGTTGTTGTATTTGGCTTGGAAATTATGTTGTGAATCTTTTGTTCTTAAGTTCTTGGGTAGGGTAATGTCCAGTGAAGCTTCATGATATTCCATGGGTAAATCATTGTGCATAAAAATGGTGTTACCAAGCTCAGTAAATGGGTGGCTTTGATGGGTATGGTTTTTGTGTGGCATTTTAATTGTCAATATGTGTCGATTGAATGGAAAAATTTGTGGCTCTATTGGGCATGGTTTTATGTGTCAAAGTTTAGTTGTCAATATGTGTTAATTGAATGGCAAAATCGTGGTTTTGTTGGGCATGGGTTTTGTGTGGCATTTTAGTTGTCAATATGTGTTGATTGAAAGGAAAAAATGTGGCTCTGTTGAATATGGTTTTTGTGTGATATTTTAATTTCCAAAATGATGTTGTTGAATGGAAAAATGTAACTAAGCTACACTCTTTTTGTGTGGCAGATTAGTTGAGAAAACACTATTATTATTAATGGCGTTGTTTTTTTCCTATGCATTTGATTTAAAAAAAAAACAAAACAAATTAAAACCCAAACACATGTTCATTTTGGCATTACATTCATAAATTTTATTTGGGAAAATCATTTTGATGAATGAGAAATGGGTTTCCATATATGCTATGTTTTTACATAGCTATTCCTTGACTACATATCGAAATCAATTAATAAGTTAATTATAATTTATGGACAGCAATATATGGTTGTAAATGTCAATCACTAAATGCATTTTTTATATTCATAAAGGTTTGTATATAGTTATTCCTTTACTATATATCTAATTCAATTAATAAGTTAATTCTTATTTATGGGCAATAATATATGGTTGTAGATGTCAATCACTAAATGCATTTTTTATACTCCTAAAGGTGATTAATATAATCATGACAATAATGCATTTTTAATACTCCTAAAGGTGATTAATATAACCATGACAATGTAGTTCTTGTGTCTAAGTTTTAGTTGTATTATGAATAAAATTTAGACATAATATCTTTGCTAAGTATTTGTTTGTCAATCCTGTCGAATATTTGAAATGTTGCTTGAACCCAAAACTAGTAGATAGAAATTAAGAAACTCCTATATAATAATCAAGGTTTATGGAACATTGTTTATTGAAGTGTAATAGAAGATATAAATTCCTTGGAAGATTCTCATTAAAACCTAAATGGTTTAAAGTACTACAAATGCTCTCAAGTTGAGATAATGACTTTGTATGATTAGAATGATTTTGGGAACAAATAAAATATATATGGGATGCTATAGATTATATATTCATTTGTTTTTCTTATGAATCATTTCTCTTTAATAAAAAACAATTATGATTATTCTTATGGAATAGTTTAATTAAGGATAGCTTAAAATGTAGGGGTGGCAGGAGCGAGGTGGTGGGTTATCTTCGACCTCGGACAACATGAAACAAATTATGTTCATGTAATTGGAAAAAACTCCAACAATTAGGCTAAGGCTCTCGTATTTTAGTTAGGAGTCTAGATAATGAAGAATTATGGATTAAAAAATATGACAGTAGCTAGATATTCAACCATAGTCATATGTTAGTTGGTCTCCAAAGCTCTCCCTAAATACCCCCATCTCAATAGAATGATCCTTTGCACCCAAAAATTATTAGAAGGATTCAAGGAAGTTAAATTGTTTCATTTCCTCGAAGGGATTATTCAACCATTGGATGCAATGTCCAATAAGGTTTTCTCTTTATCTCTTGATTGTGTGTGGGAAAATGGGAGGGAGAGGTAGTTCTAAACCTCCCTTAAGTTTATTACCCCCCTTCTTATTAAATGACCATTATAACAATCCATCAAAAGTGGCATCAAATCTAAAACATGCATTCACAAAGGACCATAAATCCAATCTCCCATGCTATTTGTTATCACTCATAAGATTCATTCTTTATAAAACTTGGAAGGATGGGATGGTGTAGAGTGAGTGGGATTTATCCACATTTTTTAATGGGTATATATAAATTTCAATTATGGATTTGGAGGGGAAATATACTTCTTATCATTATCCTTTTGTTTCTTCTGGTTGGAAGGTCTGGTTCTAGTTGGAAGGTTGGTTTTGGAAGCATTTCATGTGAAGAATCAGTGGGAAATGTTGTGAATACTTGGAGGTTTGGTTTCGGGAACAGGGAATCCATGGCATAGTTGCATGCTACACTCCAAGCTCAGGAATTGAGCTCAATTATGAAAAGGAGTTCGAAGCTATCAGAAAACAAATGCTCATGATGAATGCCCAACTAGAGAAGAATAAGAGGAAAATAACCATTATGGAGGTAGGAGAATAGAGAAATAGGGAGAATTTGGAAGAGAAAGAAGATCTAATAAAAGGATTGCAAGAGAGAGTCGGGAATTTGGAGCTGGATCAAAATCACGGGTTTGCAAATTTGAGGCATTTTACCTCACCAATGATTTCTATAGGTTCCTTTGGACAAGATCATGTAACAACTATAGAAGAAGACACTATGGAACAACATTCTCATCATGTTAGGAGAGAAAATCCATCTTTGTTGTCATTAATTGTAGGAAGAAAGAAGACTACCCATTTTGGGCTTGGTAAAAAAAACAAAAAAATTTATGATGTACTACAAATCTGTAATTTTGCTTAATCACTTTGTAAGGATTTATACAAGCTAGATAGTTAATATTAATTATGGAATTCTGAAAATAGTATAGATAGGAAGTAATTACTACCATTTTTTCAACATTCTAGAATTTTTTGGATGAGGTCATCTCTTTTTGTTTGTATTAAAAGGTTGGATGGTACAGTCACAACCCCCTTTTTTATTTAATACAATTAGAAATTGTTTTTATTAAAAAAAATAACTTAAAATGAATATTGACTTAATAAGTTCCTTGAATGGAATCAGATCTTTGAATGTGATTTGGGTGGTCTTTATGAATTTAAATAATGTTGGTGGTGAAGCTAGTAGCCATTATATGGGGAATACAAATGGGGTTGAATTGGTGAATGAGTTGTCATGTGATTGTTTATTGGAATGTTGAAGTATATATGTTTTTTTTTTATGTTTTAAGAATAAAAAAAAAAATTTGTAGTCTCTCCTTGAGTTAGATTTGGTTGTTTTTTTTGGGTTCAGTGTAAATTTGGGATGAGTGTTACAATTAGAGCCTTAGGGCAGTGTATTTTTCTTTTCATAGGTCCTTTTACATCACAACTTCACATTTTTTTACTTTGTTGAAACACCCTTATAAAACATTTGTTTGACTACTTGAGCACTATCTTTTTCTTCTTCTAGTTTTAAGGTTATTTTGTTTGGCTTCTCTACCTTGACACTCTAGTCCAACTCTTGGTTGACTCTCTACAATTTTAAATCACTATCTCTTGCTATGACTTGGTAACCCATCTATTCATATCACAACATCCATATTTATTTGTTTTCCTAACTAAATATCCAACTTCTCCATGCTCTTTGTCTTTGTATTACATCTCTTCATCTCCAATTTGTTTCTTCAAGTTCCTCTAGAACTCTTCAAGCCAATTTCATGATTTTGTTATAATATTTTAACTAGTTAATTATACTTGCTTTGTATATGGTTCTTCATTTCTTGCATGTATAATTTCCCACCTACGTTCATGTTTATGGTTACTTTATCTATCATTTTCTCAATACCATCTATTTGTAATCTACCAAAAAAAAAATATCTAATATGTATGACCATCTAACTCCATCTTTTGAATATTCTCTTTACCCTTTTGAATTCGCTCATGCTATACAAATGGAACCATATTGTATTGTGACCCATCAACTTTGTGTTGGAAAAAATTGTCCTTTACAAATATTTTATGCTTTCAAATTTGATGTGGCACTCCATCTTGCTTAGTGTAATGTCCCCACTTTGGAACATCATCACAGGGCAGAGATTTATGATGACCAGAGTAGCCAGATGGATGCTAGAGCGAGTACAGGGGTATTTGAGAGGCATTGTGGGGTCCAGCTTGCATTGATTATCATATTCCATCATTATGATCCATTCCGCACAGGTTGGCTTTGGTTTCGTTGCATTCCGACGATTTCCATGATTTTGACTATTTTTAGCTACAAGTCAATGGAATTCACTGAAGAGGTCATTTTGGGCACATTACTTGGAGGAACCTCTCAGTGTAATAGCTCATTGGAATCGGGAGGAGAAACACTATAGGATGGGATGGCTAGAAGTGACTTCCAGTGGCCAAGGAAGCCATAAGGAGAGATAAGGAGCTTTTCAAAGGTAAAAAGGTT
>ML796562.1:290423-302238 GCA_009831015.1 Picea engelmannii
TAATTAAAGTGATTTAATTAATTAATTAATTATTAATAAAATGAAAGTCACTTTGGAGGGACAAGGTGAGCCAAAAAGTATAAAGGAAAGGCAAGGGCCTCTTCTCATTCATTCATGTATGATCTTATTTTGATTTTTGGCTTTTAGCTAGTGAGCCCAACATTGGGGGTTTTGAGGGTTTTGACTTAACAAACCCTAGAGGACGATTCGGTGGTGAAAGATTCCACCTAGCTTGTCCAAATCTTGGTCTCAAAGCTGCAATATGCTCCCACACCATTCTAGTTCCAGATCTACTCAGTTGCAGGAGGATTCTACATCAGTTGCTTGTGCAGATAGAGAGAGGGCGCACCAGTTGGGGGTTTCCAGCAAGGGGGGAGCACCATTCATTGAGGGAGGATTCGTCCTAGCTGAGGAGAAGGGATTTTGGGAATTCCAGTTATTGGGTTTCCTTTGCAGGTGTCTTGGCATCATTCTTGGTGGTTTTCCGGAGTCTTTTAGTGGAGGATTGATTTGTATTGAGAGTGGGACGTTTTCCCAAGAGGAGGGCGCACCATTATTTGGAGGGTAGCTAGATCTAAGGATCTAGCAGGTATTTTGAGGATTTGAGCACTTGGGTTCTCATTGCAACGTCTTGATCTATCATTGTGGAGAGTTTCAGATCATTTGGAGGCCTCCTTCATCAGGGCCAAATTATCTAGGGCTTCAGTCATCCAGTGGGGTGCACCATTCAGTGGGGGAGTTCAGATCTACAGAGGTTGAGAGGGATCTTGGAGATTCGGGCACCTGGGTTGTTCTTACCATCACCCGATCTACTATTTGTCATCTTTCTGGAGGTGATTGGACATCTTTGGCACCAAGGCCGAATTGTTGAGGAGCTTCAGTTATCCAGCAGAGCGTGGCATCTTCTAGCTTGATGGGTTTGGCACTTGGCATTGATCTTCATCTCTTATCCAGCCTTTGGAGGCTTGTTTTGTATTGTCGGGATAATTTTGTAGCAGCTCATACTTGTTATCTATTGTCTATCATCTTGGCCATCTGTTGAGCATTCCAGATCGGCATCTCCATTGTAGCAGGTTCTTTTATTTTATGAATAAAGAAGATTTGAGATGTTTTGGCTTGTCTATCTTATTGCATATGGTTGACGTATGTTCCATGGTTATCTCTTTCTGTTATTTGCTGCATACACACATATAAACACATCTAAACAATAGATCATCAAATTGTTTGACGAAATACCACAACCAGAAAAAGTTTAAAAAGACACCAAAACCGTGATGATCCTTGCATAATGGCTTGGGATCATTACACTTAGCCACTCTATTAATGTTTTTGAATTAATACTTACATCATAATGTGAAACCTTGACCTTCAATCCCCATTTGTTCTTTAGAAATATTATCATTTGTGTTGCAACATGAGGAAAATAACCCTTCTGGAAGTAGGATAATAGGGAGGATTTGGAAGAGAAAGAAGATCTGATAAAAGGATTGCAAGAGAGATTCGGGAATTTGGAGTTGGATCAAAATCACGGGTTTGCAAATTTGAGGCATTCTACCTCACCAATGATTTCTATAGGTTCCTTTGGACAAGAGCATGTAGCAACTATAGAAGAAGACACTATGGAACAACATTCTCAGCATGCTAGGAGAGCAAATCCATCTTTGTTGTCATTGATTGTATGAAGAAAGAAGACTACCCATTTTGGGCTTGGTAACAAAAAAAAATTAGTTTTATGATGTACTACAAGTCTGTAATTTTGCTTAATCACTTTGTAAGGATTTATACAAGCTAGATAGTTAATAGTAGTTCTGGAATTCTAAAAATAGTACAGATAGGAAGTAATTACTACCATTTTTTCAACATTCTATAATTTTTTGGATGAGGTCATCTCTTTTTGTTTGTATTAAAAGGTTGGATGGTACAGTCACAACCCCCTCTTTTATTTAATACAATTAGAAATTGTTTCTATTAAAAAAAATTAACTTAAAATGAATCTTGACTTAATAAGTTCCTTGAATGGAATCATATCTTTGAATGTGATTTGGGTGGTCTTTATGAATTTAAATAATGCTTGTGGTGAAGCTAGTATCCATTATATTATATGGGGAATACAAATGGGGTTGAATTGGTGAATGAGTTGTCATGTGATTGTTTGTTGGAATGTTGAAGTATGTATGTTCTATTAAATATGTTTTTTTTATGTTTTAAGAACATAGAAAAAAAATTATAGTCTCTCCTTGAGTTAGATTTGGTTGTTTTGTTTAGGTTCAGTGTCAATTTGGGATGAGTGTTACATTTAGAGCCTTAGGGAAGTGTATTTTTCTTTTCATAGGGCCTTTTACATCACAACTTCACATTTTTTTACTTTATTGAAACACCCTTATAAAACATGTGTTGCACCACTTGAGCACTATCTTCTTCTTCTAGTTCTAAGGTAATTTTATTTGGCTTCTCTATCTTGACACTCTAGTCCAACTTTTGGTTGACTCTATACAATTTTAAATTGTTATCTCTTGCTAGGACTTGGTAACCCATCTATTCATATTAAAACATCCATATTTATTCGTTTTCCTAACTAAATATCCAACTTCTCCATGATCTATGTCTTTGTATTACATCTCTTCATATCTAATTTGTTTCTTCTAGTTCCTCTAGAAATCTTCAAGCCAATTTCATGATTTTTTTATAATATTTTAACTATTTAATTATATTTACTTTGTATATGGTTCTTCATTGCTTGCATGTATAATTTCCCACCTACATTCATGTTTTATGATTACTTTATCTATCATTTCCTCCATACCATATGTTAGCACTCGGTAATTTCTTTGGGTTGTATCAAAGAAATCCCTAAGGTAACTGTTTCAACCAACTTTATATTGTATTCTGACCTATACAATCAGAGAGGGCTCTCTCATTTGTCTAATGAATGGTAACAACTCAAATATTTCATCAATAAATGCACATAGGTCAGATTCTGCAATAAGACAAGTTTATTTTTGTTTTAAAAGGGATGGTAGGACAAGCGAGAGAGAAAATACCATTGGGCAATGGAGTCAAATTCTGAAAATGAGAGAAACAAATGACTTAGTGACTGAACTTGAGAGGATAAAGGCTAAATAAGAAACGGTCTTTTAGTTAAAAATCGTGTGTGTGGCGGGATAAAAACACATAAAGCAACTCGGAGCACCGTTGAGGATGAATTCAGAGTTAACTTAGAAGAAACAAAGTTTGTCTAAATGGTGTGAATCTAGAGCACAACGTAGTGAATTCTAGATTCGAAATCATGTTTCGATTTTAAAAAAAAAATTGCAGATGTGAATATAAGAGCACAGGAAATCACATACGCAAATAAATAATACAATACATCAGAATGCCACCGTTAGAATCTTTTCGTCAAATCTTCAGGACCTTTGCATTAAGTTTCAATCAAATTTGAAAGCTACATTCAATAGTCATTGTCTACGCGGTTTTTCCAACCAACCCCTTTTACATGAAAATGATCCCCATATATAGAAAACTAATGCCACCCTTGGCTGCTAGGGTCGAACTACTCTCTCCTAGAATCATGGATCTGATTTCTTTGAAAGAGAACAATAAATTCAACGGATTTACTAAAAATAGAAAACCCGACTTTGCCAAATCATAATCGTAACTGAAATATTATTTACAATCATTGATCATGATAAAAATTAGACCATATGGTTGTTATAAGTTATCATGTCCAATTTTGGACACTTTGTCACCCCTCCACAGCAAGTCTGCTAGGCAACAGTAAACTACAGCAAAAACGCAGCGGATTGCACAACAAACTGGGACAATAGGAGTTAAAGATGACATTATATCTCACTAATAAAACACTATTTTTCTAAACTGAGAGAGGTTTTTGTAGTTAAGCTTGTTATAAAGAAAAAAATCTCTCATTTTCTTGAAATTCATCTCCATATGGCCGGAATACGTGTCGTAAAAACATATCTCGGACAGGAAATCATGAAAACTGAAAAATAGGGCTCAAATATTCCTTCTAATCTCCCAAAATATGAAACAAATTTCAAATCTGGGAGTGTTTTTTATTATTTGTTTTTCCCTCAACAAAAACCTCTCGGGGATTTTCAAAATTCCTCTCCATTTGGTCATAAAGTGATCTTGAAGTTGACCACTAAACCAGTCATTTGCGCAGCGTGACCTGTAGCCTGTGCGCAGGAAAATCCTCTGTGCGACAACATCCTATGCGCGACAGCATCCCATTTGTGACAGTGCAATTCACGATGGAATCCACTGCGTGACGAAATCCACTATGTGACAACATCCTATGCGTGACAGCATCCCATGCATGATAGCCCACTGCGCGATGAAATCCATTGTGCAACGAAATCCAATGCATGATGACATCCTATGTGTGACAACATCCTATGCGCGACATCATCCCATGCGCGACAACCCACTGCACGATGAAATCCACTGCGTGACGAAATCCACTGCACGACAACATCCTATGAGCAACAGCATCCCATGTGTGACAACCCATTGTGCGATGAAATCCACGGCGCGACAAAATCCACTGCACGACAAAATCCTTTGCGTGGTGAAGTGCTCTGCGCAGCACGTAGCAAATTTTGCAGCACGTAGTTGCAAATGGAAATGGAAATAATAAATGATATGCTTCCTTTTGAAACTGACCCTTGGAGATGTTAGATGATGACAGGCATAAAAACAATATGGGTGTTAACTGGCATGACTTTGCAAATTGTTGACAAAACTCTAACCTTAGCTATGAAAATCATGGTGCTAACAGCTAGCTCCAACGGGGATGCTATCCTCCTTGTAAGGTAGCAAAGAACAGTAGACCAAGCACCTATCCATTAAGCTTCTCCCAAACTCAAATTTCTAACGGTAACTTGTAACTTGCATTTGCTGAAAACCCAAAGTTGTATATGCTCCAAACTGAAATATGAAACTAAGATGAAAATGAAAACTCCAGATTGCTAAAAGAAATGCTCGTAGTACCGAGCTTATTCGCACTCCTACCTACCCTAACTACTGAAAAATATGTCAATCAAGTGAAATCAAAATGTCAATGCAACCATGCAATCACTTTATCCACTTTTTGCTTTCTTTGCACATGCTTGCTCCAAAGCCTGTTTACTGATAAGTCATTCAAAAATGTATCTATAAATTTAAATCTCAAAAAATTAAAAACATTGGGACTGTTTGTCGCCTCCAACAAAACTGCAAATGGATCCTCCAAAACATACATAAAACAACAATCATGTTTCACCCCTTCCACTCCATCCTTGTTTTCATGTAATTCAACATGTTGATTACCACAAAAAGGCTGAAAAATAGGTTGAGACTGTTGGACATAACAATATTCTGAATCAAAAGACATTGTTGGCTGAAATGAAAACCCTAGTGCCAAGCAATCCATATCTAACACTGATGTTGATTGACCATCATATTTATTTCCAAACTGATAGTTGATCACATATTACAAATCTGAACTGAAATATCCTTCCATGTAATCAACAACAGGGTCATTAAAAGTATGAGAAGGTTGTTGGTCCTCTTCATTGATAATAATTTTCTCATGTAAAACAATGTCACTATGAATGCAGTTAGACTTCACTTATTTCTCTATTATCTCATGATTATTTACTTTCAACCATTCAAAGGAAGAAAAACATAATGGAAGACAGTTTTCATTTTCAAGTCCACCGCTTTCTTCATATTCAACATCATGCATGGAGGATTTCTGATTTGAAATATTATAAACATTTTGCTTCAGCAATTTGAAGAAGCAAAACACAATGGAAAGGTTCTTTCACTTGATTCAAAACCTTCTTCATTTTCTTCACTGTTGTCATATGCACATTTTTCAATTTCTTTGGATTGTTGAACATACTCATTTTCAGATTCATCTTCGACCAATGGCTGCAATTTTGAACTGACAAGACCTTCTACATAACAAGTAACAGGGTCATCAAACACATGAGAATATTGCTGCATTTTTTGTCAATTTGTTCTAGTGAATCAGTGTGATTTGGAATCAACACGCATTCCTTTACTTCATTGATGATCTTAGAATTTTGTTTCAACAATTTAAATGAAGAAAAGCATAAAGGTAAATAATTTCCTTCAATTGATTCAATACTTTATTCTTTGTAACTGTGATATGTAGATTGATTGTTCTCATTACACTGCTGAAAGGGAACATTTTCTGATAGAGAACATGCAGCTGGTTGTTCTAGGAAGTCAACACCATAATCATCATCATATTCATCATATATAGAAAAGTCAGCAACATCTACAATGTCATCTAACAATAAAAAGCTTGGGACATCATCCTGCTCTTCAACAAGCTGATTTGCAAATTCATTTTCTTAACAGTCTACAAATGAATACATAAAACAATCAGCCCCATGCTTGTGATGAGGTGGATCATAAGCTAAATTAACACCTTCTTTTTCAATAAGTAGAATATAATCCTTTGCAAAATCATCAACATTTAAAGCTTCAAGGGGACATATGATATTATTAACCCTCTTCTCAAGATTCAAATCAATTGTTTTTTGTTCATATTCACTGTCATGTTCTTTAGCATCCAACTCCTCATTTTGAATATGTTTACATGCTTGAATATTGTGTTGAATCTCATGAGAATCACTAAACATTTGTTGTAAGGACTTAGATCTTCTTTCCATCAGAAGGAAAGACAAATCTGGATGAAAGACTGTTGCATAATGGAGCATGCCAATAACTTCAGTGGGTTGAATTTCGTTAGGGACTTTACAATAAAGACTAGCAAACCTCCTATTGAAATTTGAGATGGTTTCATCTTTCATTCTTCTCTTGGCATAAAACTATAAAAGGAGTAGATCCCATGACTTTCTCTCACCCCAAAATATACGGAAAGCTTCCCTCAATTCATCCCATGAGCTAATCGACTGACGCTGCAAATTTCTAAACCATGCTTTGGCATCTCCTTGTAAGGACTGAGAAAAGTCCCTCATAGAAACATCATCATGTTCGATCTCAAAAAGTTCTATAAAATGCTCAAAGACCTTAATATGTTTTTCAGCTGACTTTCCATCAAACCAAGGAAGGTACTTATAATGTTTCAGAGGAAAGTCATGAAGAATGGAAGGAAATTTAAGAGGACTGTATCTTTCTTGAATCTTGGAGGGTGTAGGATTAAGAATAGAAGGTACAAGCTCATCTTTGGTTTCATTAATCTCACAAGAATGATCATGAACATCATATGGCTCAGAGGAAGGAGCTTGGTGAATATTGGTTATACGAGAAGGAGGTGTACCTACAGTTTTCCATGGAGGATATACAAGGGTAGATCTTTGGGCTTCATTTGAATGCAGTAAGTGAAGAAATATTCTTTTGAAAAACTCAGGAAAGGGCAAGAAGATATTGATAAAATAGAAAAGTACTCCTTGGACTAAACTTAAGCTCAAGTACCTGATTTTTCCATACTGCCCTTCCATATCTCTGTCAACGGGTCTCATTCTCTAGTGGAGTCTTTGAATCGCATTTGAAGTTTGATTGGAGTCGCCATGAAAACTTTAGCTCTGGATTCTTCTTCCAGTGGAAACACCTTCAACTGATATTCTGATGTGTGGACTTGCCAGAGAAGAAATATAGCCAATATGTGCCTAAGTGTCTGTTGCACTCAGACCTCAAAATTCAACCATGTCATTCTTTCCCAGGAAAAAAATTCAATTTCGTCCCCGGAAACAGCGCCAAAATGTTATCACTCGATAATTTCTTTGGGTTGTATCAAAGAAAGTTTTGAGGTAATTGTTTCAACCAAATTTAGATTGTATTCTGACCTATGCAACTAGAGAGGGATTTCTCATATGTCTAATGACTGGTAATAACTCAAATATTTCATCAATAAATGCACATAGGTCAGATTATGTAATAGGACAAGTTTATTTTTGTTTTAAAAGGGATGGTAGGACAAGCGAGAGAGAAAATACCATTGGGTAATGGAGTCCAATTCTGAAAACGAGAGAAACAAATGACTTAGTGACTGAACTTGAGAGGATAAAGGCTAAATAAGAAACAGTCTTTCAGTTAAAAATCATGTGTGTGGCGGGAGAAAAAAACATGAAGGAACTCGGAGCACCATTGAGGATGAATTCAGAGTTAACTAGAAGAAACACAGTTTGTCTAAATGGCACGAATCTAGAGCATTGTGCAGTGAATTCTAGATTCGAAATCACGTTCTGATTTAGAAAGAAATTTACATATGTGAATATAAGAGCACAGGAAATCACATATGCAAATAAAGAATACAATACATCAGACTACCACCATTAGAATCTTTTTGACAAAGCTTCGGGACCTTTGCATTAAGTTTCAATCGAATTTGAAAGCTACATTCAACAGTCACTGTCTACATTGTTTTTCCAACCAACCCTTTTTACATGAAAATGACCCCCATATATAGAAAACTAATGTCACCCTTGGTTTCGGTCAAACTACTCTCTCCTAGAATCATGGATCTGATTTCTTTGAAAGAGAACAATAACTTCAATGGATTTACTAAAAATAGAAAACCCGACTTTGCCAAATCATAATCGTAACCGAAATATTCGTTACAATCATTGATCATGATCAAAATTTGACCATATGGTTGTGATAATTCATCATGTTCATTTTTGTACACTTTGTCACCCATGCACAGCAAGTCTACTATGCAACAGTAGACTACAACAAAAACGTAGCGGATTGCGCAACAAACTAGGAAAATAGGATTTAAATATGACATCATATATCACTAATAAAAAAATTATTTTTCGATACTGAGAGAGGTTTTTTTATTTAATCTCGTTATAAAGAAAAACCTCTCTCGGATTCTTTAAATTCATATCCATATGGCCGGAATACGTGTCGCAAAAACATGTCTCAGACAGGAAATCGTGAAAATTGAAAAATAGAGCTCAAATATTCATTCGAATCTCCAAAAATATGAAACTTTTTTCAAATAAGAGAGAGTTTTTTATTATTTGGTTTGTTCTCAACTAAAACCTCTCTGGGATTTTCAAAATTCCTCTCCAGTTGGTCAGAAATTCATCTTGAAGTTGACCACTAAACCAGTCATTTACGCAGCGCGACCTGTAGCCTATGTGCAGGAAAATCCTATGTGCGACAACATCCTATGCGTGACAACATCTCATGTGTGATAGCACACTGCGCGATGGAATCCACTGCACGACAACATCCTATGTGCAATAGCATCTCATGCATGACATCCCATTGCACAATGAAATCCATTGCGCGACGAAATCCACTACGCGATGACATCCTCTGTGCGACAACATCCTATGCGTGGCATCATCCCATGCGCGACAGCCCACTGCGCAACGAAATCCATTGCATGAAGAAATCCACTGCACGACAACATCCTATGCGCGACAGCATCCCATGCACGACAACCCATTGCGCGACGAAATCCATTGCACAACAAAATCCTTTGTGCGGTGAAGTGCTCTGCGCAACGCGTAGAAAATTTTGCAGCGCGCAGTTGCAAATGGAAATGGAAATAATAAATGATAAGATTTCTTTTGAAACTAACCCTTGGATATGTTAGATGATGCCAGGCATAAAAACAATATGTATGACCATCTAACTCCATCTTTTGAATATTCTCCTTACCCTTTTGAATTTGCTCATGCTATACAAATGGCACCATATTGTATTGTGACCCATCAACTTTGTATTGAAAAATTTTGTCCTTTAAAAATATTTTATGCTTTCAAATTTGATGTGGCACTCCATCTTGCTTAGCCACTCTATTAATGTTTTTGAATTAATACTTACATAATAATGTGAAATATGGACCTTCAACCCCCATTTGTTCTTTAGAAATATTATCATTTGTGTTGCAACATATCCTCTTTGAATTCATCGTCTTCTTCTCTTTGTGTCGAGGTCCTAAATAAGTATCCAAGATCTCCAAGCTCTTCATCTCCGTATTACATCTCTTCATGTCCAATTTGTTTCCTCGAGTTCCTTTGGAACTATTTAGATTTATTTCATGATTCTATTATAAAATTCCAATTAGTCTATTATACTTGTGTATATGGTGCTTCATTGCTTGCATGTATAATGCCCACTTGCATCGATTTTTTATGGTTACTTTATCTATCATTTATTCAATATGATTGCAAGTTGAAAGGGGGGAGAAACTTATAGGAGAGTGAAATATTAGATCAAAGGGTGGTAGTATAGGTCGATGGCATGTATAGTCCACCACCTTTCACATCGGTCCTCAATTTGCATAGGTAATATATTAGTTAAACACCCATATTTAATATTGAAATGGAATCACTACCCATTTAGTGTTTCTTGTTGCTAGGTTGATTCCTCATCCACACGGCACAACATAGATGATGATATGCTTAGTAACCTTTACCCTTATATTCAAATAAATCTTGATTTGAAGAAGATAACAAGGCTATATTTACATATGATCGAAATTGATACTCTTTAAATCCATTGAGAACAAGATAAATTACTAATAAGAATGGAACAATATGCAGTATGCAATTGAACTTGATAAAATACTTTTGTCATTAGTAAATTCAAAATTGCTTTTTTAGTTTAAAAAATGACACTTTTTATTCATTGTAGCAATTATTAAACTATGTGCTTACTATTGATCAACAAGTTGGTCCTAGTACTAATCCTCAACTACAACTAGATGTACAATCCACCATTCCATATACATCTCATGACACCACATCTACAAACAACCCTCGGTCTCCATCTCATAGCACCACACCCACAAATAACCTTGGTCCTCCATCACAAGGCACACCCATAACAACCTCTGAAATCTATCCCATCACTTCCCGCTAGCCATGATCTGAGTCCTAGTATTTTCTACTCTAATAAGTATTGTTCATAGCATGGGGCCATAGACTTGCATCTGGACAATGATGGATGCCCCTTAAAGGAAATACAACTTCCTATGAGCAATAAATTTTATGCTCACTTGTATGATAAGGAATATAGCCTTTTCGCACTCACTAGTAGAACATCCTACAGTTCTTGAACCTCAAATAAATTGAGAGTGAGTATTAGGAAGTTCATGGTGGATCAATATGGACCAATATTCAACAAACAAAAGGTTGATTCCAATGTTAGAAAACATTCATCAGAGGTACAAGACACATTCTGAAAGAAGTTAGCAGATAACTCTACTTATGATCATCCTTCCTTGATATCAGAAGAAGATTCAATAAATCTAAGAGTTGATGCAATTGAAAAAAGACTTAAAAATTAGGGGAAATACCACAAAATACTAGGTATCATTTTGATCCCACAAAAATAGTTTATATAAAACTATTGATTACAATAGAATTCTTATAAATGAATACATGAACATTTTAACAAGTTGAAGTACACTAAAAAGGCCACCAAGGTCAAAAATGATAAATTTGGTTGCATCGCCTTGGAATAGGAGGGTACATCAAGGTGAAAACTTGGCATGTAAGTTAAAATCAAATGAAGTCATTTATGCAATGATGATATCATATTTGAATATATCTCCTACTTGGCGCCAATTATGTTATGTTTTCCAATGTTAACAATCAAAAATTTATGAGAATATAAAGAAGAGCCAACTGAATAAGAATTGCAAATAGCTACTAAACGGGCCTACAAGGCTATGGTAAAATTGAAGCATGGGGTAAGGATGGTGACGACGTCATTGATCATGGTGATGAGTTTGGTGATATATATATATATATATATATATATATATATATATATATATATATATATATATATATATATA
>ML796562.1:317016-327935 GCA_009831015.1 Picea engelmannii
AATCTGTGGCTTCCCAAATTTTGGGGCCTATGATCAGTTAGTGGAAGAAAGTTTAAGGGCTATGCCCGACCTAATGTAACCGGTGAAAGGCATTTTGGCCAAACTCTAATAGAAATCCATACTCGTTCTTGTTAAAAAAAAATGATGTAATCAACCCTAATCTAGATGATCAAAAGTATCTATCTGTTTTGCCAACTGTAAAGTAAAAAATAAGCATTGTTAAGATAAGAACAAATTCTCACGAGCTCCATAGTGAAACTGGATGTTGGTCAATTCCTAAAACGCCATGGGATGAAAGAGTGTCACAAAGAAGAGTGTCACATTTGTGACACTAAGAAGGTTGAAGATGAAAAGTACTTTCTCTTAGTTTGTCCAGCCTATACCCATATTAGATCTCATTTTCAAAATATTTATCACACTACCAACCTTCCTAACCTCTTAACTCAACAAAAGTACGGTGATCTTGGAAAGCTTCTCTTAATGTTTTTCAAGCACAGAAACAAAATTCTAAAGAATCACAAGTAATCACTTACCCTCTTAAAGTCCGATAGACCAATTCAGTCTTAGTGGACGTTAATCATCATCATCATCAATTTTTTTTAAAACATGATTAAAACCAACTAAAATATAAATTGTTTTAGAATTTTCAAAAGTAACCTATCCTTCCCAAAAAAAAAAATAAAAAAAATATGAAATATTTTTTTTATTTTTATAAAAATCAATCTCTTAAACTAAATAATTCATTATAATTAAAATGATTAAGTGTTTTTTCAAAGATAGAAAATCTTATGATCTCTGTAATCATTTTATATGATAAACATGGTTGTCTTTTCACAAAAGTTGTTATTCTTCATAAATGAAACGTCAATTTAATGAACAATTAAAAAAGGACAACTTTACATCATTTCATGAATGGAAAAAGCTGTTGAGAAAATGACCCACAAATAAACTAATTTTTCTTTGACCTCACTCCACTTTTTCAATCAAAGCTGTACATCACATCACCATTGTAGACCACACCCTCTTCATCTTCATTCGTCCTCTTCATTCTTCCTCCTCCTGTATCTGAGAGGTATGTCGGTCGGGCATGCACCTCTTTTATTTTAAAATGTTTTGTGATGGAATTCTGAAATTGCTATTATAATTATAAAGTAAATTAAATTTATAAATATATTTTGAATAAAAAAAATTAAATGTTTTGTGATGGAATTTTGATATCGCTTTTATAATTATAAAGTAAAGTTTTGAAAATGGTTTATCCAATTGTAAAAAAATAGTTATTATTTAAAATCTATTAATAATTTTAATGGAAAATAAATAATTTTTATTAAGGATAATTAATAAAATGGTTATTAGTAAAATACTAAATATATATATTTATTTTATATATTTAAATAATTAAATCTAATTTAAATAATTAAATCTAATTTTAATTAATTCAAATAAATTATATTAACTTATCAGAAATTAAAAATCAAATATATTTTTATTTAAATTTAAATTTTGATAAACTTTTTCCATATTAAAGTGGGTTGGATTTAGGCTTATCCTGTTCACTTTGTTTTTGGTTGGCCTTGCAATTAGGGCTAGTTTAGGTGATAAATAATATCATTTTCTTTATATGTGGAATAGACAATATTTTTTATTTCAATGGGTATGTCTGTTTATGCACATGTTTTAATAAATATATATATATATATATATATATATATATATATATATATTATAAATTAATAAATATGGCTTATTATAATAAATATTGAATATGTAAAATATTTATAATTAGACAAAAAAAAATTGATAAAAAAACATTTTATATTTAAAAAATGGTTTTCTTAGTTTGTGACACTTTATAAACGAAATGTTAAAGAACAAAATTACATCATTTTCATGAATTGATAACTGTGTTTGACAAAAAAAAAAATCAAACTTATTTGACTTTAGTCCACTTTTTCAATTACAGATCTAAAACCTTGAAATTAACATTGTTTTCATGGTCACCATGCATGGTTGGGGCAGGTTCATTGGTAAAATTCCTTACATGTCATGGTTTATATTGTTTATGACATAGGAGCTTGTCATAAGCAGTGTGTAATCAACGGGATTTTAATTTTAATTAGGTAGGACATAACTTCTCATATTAACATACTTCTAAAATATTTTTATGAATATGATTGCATATTTTTAAAATTTCGATATATTTATAAAATTACAATATTTTCCAAATTTTTCTTTTAACCATGTTTTCTGTGGGTTTTGAATATCCAATATATAAATCACTATATATATATTTCATAGGGATTGAACATATATTAAGTGAATTATTCAAATAAATATATTTATATTTTTTTTAAATAAATATTGTCATAATCAAAATTCAAAGTTGAATAAAAAAGATAGACAATTTCTCTTTAGATTCTTAGCATGATCTTAAACTGGTTTGTAATTAGTTTTCTGTTACTTGTAAATATATTGTTCCATTAGAGATAGCTTTAGCATGATCTTTATGTAACATTGACTTATTTGTGAATGCATGATTGCTAAAACTTCTTTTTGGTTTTGGAGTATAACCTGACACTATCTTTGATTGGTTAAGAACTCCTCTTCTTGGAACATAAAGAAACAAGTTAACAATACAAGTCCAAACCCACTTGGCAAGAGTGGAACACTATCCCCTTACAGACCACCAACAAATTATTTCAAGTGCCTAGGTTTTGTTTACACGTGATAATGTAATTGCAGGTCTAGGCCTTAAGATTGTCTCAACAAAAGCTAAAAGCTAAGCCAGTGACCCTTTGTATTTTGAAAATGGTTTATTCAGTTGTAAAAAAATAAAGATGTATC
Organism: Picea engelmannii; assembly: GCA_009831015.1. NCBI lineage: Eukaryota > Viridiplantae > Streptophyta > Pinopsida > Pinales > Pinaceae > Picea > Picea engelmannii. The sequence goes on from ML796562.1 coordinate 319,861, forward strand.
TTCATAAACTTCAAAACTAAACCCATAAACAAATTTTTAAAATATCTTTATAATTAGATTTTTTTAAATATTGATATATTTGACAATTACAACATCTTCCCAACCTTCTTAGGTCTTGAGATTGTCTCAACAAAGGCTAACCCAGTAACCCTGAGTATTATATATTTTTCATCTTTTAAACAAAAAATAAAGATTTATCTTCATAAACCTTAAAACTAAACCCATAAACAATTTTTTAAAATATCCTCGTAATCAAATTTATTTTTTTAATTATTGATACAGTTAACCATTACATCTTCCCAACCCTCTTTGTTCAACTATGTTGGCCTTAGTTTTGAGCATCTAATTAATCAATCACCATATAGAAGTGGAACTGACCCCTTACAAAGTGATGCAGAAACATCTTGTTGCAGACAGCTATCCTACCCATCATATTTGCTTTCAATGATTTAGATATTTTCATATACTTTATGTTGTTACAAAAGCTACTACAGCAGTTGTCACAAAAGAAGAGATTGTTGCTATATACACTGGTATAGTTGTTATTATAGAACAAGATGTTGGAGTTAATGTTTACATTAATGTAATGATCAGATTTGGTTTGTGTTTGTTAGAGATTGTTGAGATATTTTTTGAAACTCTCTTCCTAAAGCATTAATGTAATGATCAGATTTGGCCTGTATTTGTTAGAAATTGTTAAGATATTCTCTCGAACTTTCTTCCTAAATTTGGAATAAGTTGGATCTCACAACAACTCAAAAAACCTTATATAAACCTATTTTATTTGTATCAGTTTTAACAGTTTTAATAATATCAAGTGTAATATTCAGTATGTATCACGTATTCAATTTAATTGCATATTATGTTTACTGTTTTGGTATTGGTATCAGAGCAGGTCTGGGTTTAAGTCCCTGAGGGAGGGCCCGGGAATATGATAAAGATGTAATCTGTTGTACGAGAGTTGATAGATTATTGTTTGAGTGTTTTTTGTGAGGATTAATTTACTGTGAATGAGACACTGTCTCATCTCTTTATGGGCTTGATGTAGTATGCTCGTTGTAATTGGCTACCGAAAAGAAAAAAAAAACTGCATTGTGATCCACAAATCCACGTAAAGGAGGAGAGCTTAAAGAGAATCGTTGCAACCGAAAGGAGTTCAATCTGGACGTTGACGGAGGAGTTTCATCTGTGTGATTTGTTGCTGGCAGAGTTCGATCTGCACGCTGGTTAAGAAGGTCGAGATGTGTTCGATGTAAATTAATTTTGCCTTTAGGCGTTCATCAGCTACATAATTGCTCTAGTGTATGCAACAATTGGCATCGCATAAATGTACATGGTGCAACCAACATGTCCGCCTGCAAATGAGATATCGGGGCATCGTTGCTTCATCTATGTAAAGTTGCAGGCGTTCAACTCCCCACGAGGGTATTTACTTTCAAGAGTTCAGTCGAAAGATTTTTGTGATTATTGAAAGTATATTAAAGCATATTTATGAAATAAATAATGATGTTATATCTCCAAAGCCGGAGGAGGACCGGAGGAATTGAGTAGGATCAGCTCAATATGAATAGTTGACTAGTGTTCGGGAATTGTGGATCTAGGGTAGGATCCCTCATTAGTTGAGTCAGAGTGGTCTGCTAAATGAGACTTAGTGCGGTTCAGTAATTGATTTAAGGAAATTCAGTAGTGGATCTAGGAAAGATCTCTCATTAGTTAGATTTCTTATTAGTTGTTGAGAATGAAAGTGGTCTGCTAGTAAGGTTAGGTTGTGCAATCCAGTAATTGACTTCAGAAGATCTGTGATTCGGGAGTTCAGAAGTTGGAACAGTAATTGACTTCAGAAGATCTGTGATTCGGGAGTTCAGAAGTTGGAACATGCAAGATACTGAAGCAGCTTGATGGATACATTGTTTAACCCTGAAAACACCAAGAGCCATTTCAAAAAATGAAGAGAGAAAGAGCACATTAAAGGAAGGCATTGATTCATTGGGAAACCCTGAGAACACCAACTTGAAAGGGAAACGAAAAAAATGTATGGATACGTTGTTTAACCCTGAGAACACCAAGAGCCATTTCAAAAAATGAAGAGAGAAAGAGCACATTAAAGGAAGGCATTGATTCATTGGGAAACCAAATTGCTAGCCGCTGAAACGGTTGCGGCTGTTCATCTTCTAATCCTTGTGTATAAAATTATCTGCCTGCAGTTGAGCAAGGTAACTTTGGCCTTTGAATAAATCTCCATTAAATGCTTACAGTGGTAGATAGAGGCACTGGTTATTACTGGAAGTCCAGCTATCTAGCGGTGATTAATGAGAAGCTTTTAACTGTCATAGAAGAGGTCTGTGGATATGAGTGAGAGGGTGAGAAACTTCAAAGTATGTGGAATTCCATCTATCTAGTGGTGATTGATGAGAAGCTTTTAACTGTCATAGAAGAGGTCTGTGGATGAGTGAGAGGGTGAGAAACTTCAAAGTGCAGCTCTGCTAAATCTAATGGAGGCCCAAGAGCTTGGTCAATCTAGTTAATAAAATTTGCGAAGTTATCTTGTACTTTTGATCCTGTGAAACTTAATTGTTTGTTTTTTTTTTTTTTTGGGGGGGGGGGGGGGGNGTATTTTGTGTACACTAAATGTACAGCGACTTACAAAATGGAAGTGGCTTTGTTTCACAACATTTTTACTGTGTAACTTAATTGTTTGATCATTTTTTTGGGGTGTATTTTGTGTGATGGACTAAATTTATAGCCACTTATAAAATGGAAGTGGCTTTGTTTCACAACATTTTTACTCTGAATTACAGGGAGGCTTAAACTCTCTGCATCACAAAGTGGTCTGATTTTGTTTACACAATAATATAACTGATTTTATTTACACAATAATATAACTGCAACTGTAAATCAAGATCTTGAAATTCTATCAACAAAAACTACACTAATAACGTCAAGTACTATAAACTCCTCCTGAAAAAGTTTAATCTCCCGGAAGCCCTCAAACCAAGTGCAATAGACTTTTTCCTACTTTTTTCTACTTTTTAAATTAATAATAATAATAAATTTCTCTTCTAAACCCTCAAACTAACCTCGTTGTAATTTACAAGTATATTAATATCACATCTTCCCAGCCCTTTTCACTCAACCAAGTCTTGTGTAGTTTTTTAACATCCAGCGAGTGAATCACTTCATACTCTTCATGGGGTTGAACATCCATTAAGAGAGCACTTATAATATATAATATATTTTTTATTTTAATCTCCCCAGCCCTCTTCACTCAACCATGTCTTGTGTAGTTTTTTAACATACGGCGAGTGAGTCACTTCATACTCTTCATGGGGTTTGATGATCATAAGATCCAGTATATCTTATGATCTGTTATGATGGGATAGTTTTTAATATTGCTTACAACATTTTCCTAGCCTTTTCACTCAACCCAGCAACACCCAGCAGGAACTCCCATAATAAGATATTATGTGATAGTTTTTAATATTGCTTACAACATTTTCCTAGCCTGTTCACTCAACCCAGCAACATCCAGCAGGAACTCTTATAATAAGATATTATTTATGATTATTAATATATTTATAGGTTTGAATCACTTTAGTATTAATATACTTACCTACAGATTACAACATTTTGAACATGTGCATCAAAGAGAACCACAAACTTACTTTCATCCACTTATTTAAATGCTCTATCTTTTGGCTTTTTTTAGCATATTTTTTTATTAATTTTGCTCGAAATCCAACCAAAAATTGTTGAAATTGCAAATTTAATTTGTTGGGACTGTATAATCCAAGTGCTCCATGGTTTTTCAGGAGGCTAAAACCATTTATGCATTCAAAAAACAATTTAAACAACTAAAAATTGCAATTTCACCAAAATTTGTATAACCAGATTCCAGTTATGGTTTGTCAGAAAAGACCAAAGAGTAAAATGTTTAGACTACACCCTTATCTCACCTATATTAACATTACTATACTTGCTCTTACATAACCTTCCAAAATCACCCAAATAAACAGGTAAAGTAGTCACATTGGAGGTGCTATAATACCGATCTATAGAAAAAAACCTGACAACTGACTGGTGCCCACTTGATCCATCAGCTTGATCAACCCAAGTGCAGGTCTCCAAAACAGATATTATGTATATATAATGTGTCATATCGATATCTTAGAAAACAGGGCAGATCATATGCTCACCAACTCCAATCACATGGATTTGCATTACCATCCAAAATATTTTACAGCTGCGTTTAAGTTCACCAAATGATCTCACCCATGTTAACATCAATATACTTACCCTTACATAACCATTCCAAAGCCACCAAAATAAACAGGTTAACTAGTCACATTGGGATTCCCGTATAGTTAATTTACTTGTCAATTTCCAAAATAGGAAAAAAACCTGACAACTGATTGGTGCCCACTTCCCACTTGATCAATTAGCTCGTTAAACCCAAATGCAGGTTCCCCGAAAAAGATATTGGCTCTCTAATGTGTCAGAGATATCTTAGAAGAGAGGGCAGATCGTTTGCTCACCAACTGCAATTGGCATGGATTTGCATTACCATCCAAAATATTTCCAGCTGCATCCCACAATGACACTGGCCATATCTCAAAATAATTGCAGCGGTAGAGTTAAAACACACTGTCACTGTTAAGTGGGTAGCCACATCGGACATTGCATGCACTGTTATTCGATGTTGATTGATAAAGAAAAATCCCAAATGATCTAGTCAATTAGTGGCAACCATCATCCCTATCAACATCCATGATCTCAAAATAATTGCAACGATGGAGATGAAACTTAATTAATGTTTATTGACAAAGAAAAACCCCAAATGATCTAGTCAATTAGTGGCAACCAGCATCCCTATAAACATCCATGATCCAACAAAATTGCTATTGACAATTAATAATTATACTTCCCTGTCTTTTGGGGTAAACCTAAAATAGATTTCCCAGTGATATATAGGTACACATGCCCACAGGATTTCACCTCAAAGAACAAATCTTCAACTTTACCATAAAGGATCAAGTTATAGGGGAGTATACAAATTTTCTAGGATACAATAACAGGGATTGTCATGGAAAAGTAAAGCTGAAATTTATTTAAATTGAACAGACACTCTAACAGAACCATCACTAGGTTATCATATCAGTAATAAGTGCAACTTAAGCCTTTTAAGTCAACCTAAAGAAGTTATTAGAATTGTTTTGATAGAGATCAACAGCGCTAAGAACTAGTGGGTTCATCATATCGTCACGTTATTCCGGTGGTTTATCCTTCATAATCCGAGCAAAATCTGGTCAAAATTTTCAGTTCAATGCAAAACTGCAATTTCAGTAATTGCAAAGTGCGATCTTGGACTAATTCTGGGGCTCTGAATCTAGCCAGATACTCAAAATTGCAATTTGTGCAATGCAAGCCAGCATTTCAGCAATTCTTCATCTGCTGAATTCCGGCAAATACAGGGTGATTTGAGTGCCCCGTATCAAATGCCCTAAGATCTCACCCAGAGGTGACAATTTTACCAAAGTCGTAGACTAAATTTGAATTTCGTCCTTTGCCAATTGCTTAAAATATCAAGTCCACAACAACTCCAGCTCCAAGGTTATGGACATCAGAAAAGCCACAGGATGGCATGAAGCATCACCTAAAGCCTACAAGTAGGTTATTGACACACATCTGATCGAATTAACAGACATCTAAAGACTATCTCAGGTCAATATAAATTTGGATCTGTAACAACATTATTCTCGGCCTGTAGTACAACATTTCCACCTCAACCAAAAAAAAAAAAAAGAGTTCAATACATTATTGAGAGCCCGGGATCTGTGACGTGTGTTTATATAAAAGCAGAAGCATACTTTATAGATGTAAGATTCGGATATCAACACTACATCCACCTTTGCTCTGTGCTGCATTGTCCCCTGGTGAGCTAGCTTCACCAGGTTTGCAAGATGCCTCCATTACTGCATTAAATTTTACAAGTATTGCTTTGCCACAGATTAGAAACATTGCCCCCACAGAAAGGGATTTTTATTAAACAACGTCCAAACACCAGGAATGGAAGAATAAAATATGCTCTTGCTTTTCCAAAACATAAGAAATGGTAGAGTTTCAGCATTTCTGAAATAAATTCAACAATAGCAAGAGAAAATAAATTCAATCAATTGAATAATTGGGAAATAAATACCACTATTCAAGCTAGAAGATTGAGCCTGTGAACTGCCAGATATAACTCCCGAGTCATGACAATGCTTTCCACTATTGCCACTCCTAGAACAGCAATTGGAATGGTCTGCCTAGTGGGATAATAGTATATGTGCATACAGAGGAGACCAAATTATATTCATTCACGCAATTTGATCAGAAATAAGATCGAGATGAAAGGATTCACACCAAGATGTGGCATATCCTGGCCTCCTTTATTTTAAGAAGATGGCTGATCTACTCCCAAAATGCGTGCATAGGCCTTCTGATAAAGACATTCTTGTCCAGCAGATGTGCTATGATACACCAATGACCTCACCTTCCTGGCAAGCACCCACTTCAATTTCAAGGCTTGACTTCTTGGATGCTACCACTCTGCAGCAGTTTCGCCGTGGTGACTGCAAGCATCACATTCACAAACTTTAGAAGAATTCAAAAGGAAAAATTGGTTAGAAATAGTTAACAATTTATGTGGATCAACAAGTACTGGAAGGGTAAAAACACTCCTACTTGAGAACAGACACTAGTGCAATAGAGACTGGCATAAGGGCTTTAAAAACCTCAGAGACTAATGAAATTTCCTACACAACAAAAGATCAACACATTTTCAGGTAAACTCCAGCCGACCAACAGACAAAAACAAAAGGCTTGGACACAAGTCAGTAGAAAAGATTTGCAATCCATGGAACTCTCCACTAACACAAGATTTTCCGGTAAACTCCAAGCTCAGCTATTCTTGTAATTCCACAGCTACTAACAAAGAAAAAAACAAAACGCCTGGAAATAAGACACTACAAGAGATTTACAATCAACAGAACTCTCATACAAAAAAGAATGTTACGAGGTTTGTAGTACCCCAATATAACTGTAACTGGCCTAGAGGAAGTGGAATCCATAAAAATGTCCCAAGCTCATACAAATCTGGCCTAAAATTACAGTTTGTGAGCTGTCGCATGTACCAATCCACAAATGTCTCAAGTTCGCATTAGTTTGTAGCTTTGTGTGCACCTTGAGGAACTAAGCTAAAACATGTCATCTATAAGATGATAAATGCAAGAATAAAGATAAAAGTCAATTACCTGCCATAATAATGTATCAGGTTTCTTCACAACTCGAATCAAATCTATAATCTCTGGGGAAGGTATTCTCCACCTGCATCCAGGAGGCTTTACTTTCTGTCTAGCATAATTGCTTGTAATTTGCCCACTAGAATTATCATAGCGAACATCCTTCAAGTAAAATATGAAAGGTTTCTGGCATGGATGTCTAGTCACAGGCCTGGTATTGAAGGCATATGCTGTAAAGTCTGCTCTTCTATACCAATTCAAGAATGTCCTCGAGGGCATCTCCAACTCACGAGGGGAAAATATGGTTCTAAAGATCTGAACTGCATAACCCCATGAGACTGATATAGACCATTCACGCTCCTTATCATAACAAATGGACTGTTGCATTATTCCAGCTGAATCTAATTTTACAGCTTTGCTTAAATGCTGCAATGCCCTTAATCTGGTCATGTTGGGGAAAATGGGTTCCACAACATCCAAATGGTGAAGTGATACCATGGGAGTTAAAGGATGAGCCGCCAGCAATCCGAATAGATTACCATATACATCATACTGCAACAAAAACAGCAATCAAATATAACTCATTAGAAGTTTTGGTAGCCTATGAAGTAAATAGTTAGGAGAAACCTGTTGTATAAATGCAGAAAACACAAACCCAAGAACTAGGGCTGATGTAGAGTTGGAGAACAATCCAATCCAAAAACAATGTTAAGGGTTTATCTAAAGTTACAGAACAATTCATTGGAAGCACAGCGATACCTATAGAAATACAAAAGAAGCTTATTCAATTACCAGGAT
>ML796563.1:23268-37979 GCA_009831015.1 Picea engelmannii
GATACCCAACTTTGTGCGTAGGGTATGAAACAGATTCGTCATCTCATGCACATCTTGGTCCCTTTGCTGCCGCAACGTAGTCCATTGTATGTATTTGTCCTCATAGCTCCCCACGTGATAATATTGTTCCTTGATGGCATCTCGAAAAGAATTCCAAGTGGGTGCGGTCGAGAACAGAGAGGGTTATCCCTCGCCCTCTTGCTCCGAGTAGGTTTCCCACCAGTCCTTGACATGGGGGGCGGCTTTGAGGAGTGCGAAAATAATCTTTTCTCGGTTGGAAAAGTCATGAACTGAGAAATATCCTTCTAACAGATTCAACCATCTATCTATGACATCTGCATCTATTTGGCCCTCAAATATGGGAATGTCAAAGTTTACTTATACCTTAAAAGGAGTGGTGCCTCCAGAGTGGTTGTTGGATGTCGATGCACCACCAGTGGGAATCCATTGAAGAATCTGGGCAAAGTTGTCCATCATCGCGTTCCTTTGTTTCTCGAGGGCCTCCTCGAGCAACATTTTGATAGGATATCCTACTCCCTCATCTTTCTTTTCTTCCCCCATGGGCGGTCGTCGGGGTTTGCGAGGCTAATCTTGCAAAGGTCCAACCAGATCGAGCCCCAACTCCTTATGGGACATGCAAAGAAGGATCGAGAATGAGCAGTCCGCTTTGATACCACTGATCCATATTTATGTAGGAACACAATGAAATACAGAAATACACATAAACACAGAGATGCAGCGGAAATAAGACTTCATTTCATTAATAACAAATGACTGAAATATGCTTACAAATAGAATGGAAATAAACTAGCTAGGGCGTTGGTAGCTTATCTCTGAGAAGAGATGTGGTGGCTACTGGCCTCTCAACTCTGTTACAATGAGGCTCGAAGGCCTACTATTATTGAGAAACAATGGAAAACCCTAAACATCCAAAGACCTAACCCTAGGAGATGAAACGCCAAGACTATGGGCCCTGTTTGGGTAAGTTGGTACATCAACTTCTCGGGGATGTAACTTTGGCATATGATCTCCGTTTGACGCGTTCCATACCTCGTTAGAAATATCTATCTGAGGACTACAACTTTTGGGTGAGATACATGATCTAAGATCTCTGTTGCTCCCCGTTTTCCCAAAAAACGTCGTTTAAGGCCTCAAAACGGCTCTGGAAGTTCAGGACCCCAAAAACTGCTAAAAACAGTAAACTGTGTGGAAACTGAAAAACTGAAAGAAGCAATGGTGGGGGTCCAAATGGAATAGGTGGGTGGCCACCAATATCCACCTGGATCAATAACCTTCAAATTCTTGTTGCAATTTACTTTGCTATAAATTTTCCTTTATGTCCACATAGCGTTGATATGATTTGGAAACCTCTAAAATTTGGTCACTCAAATTTGATTTGTACATGCTAATGGTTGTAGCATGCATATCATTCACCCTCCTGCTGACTGTGTTAGCCACCTTGTTTTCTTTTCCTTTGATATGCTTGATATTGAATTAATACTCATTGAGAAATCACAGCCATTTGCTTTGTCTGGAATTAAAACTTGGCTATCCAAACAAATATTTCAGACAACTTAATAAGGCTCTAAAGGCCTTTTATTTTAAACAGGAATGCCAAAACCCTAGAAATCCAAAAACCTAACCCTAGAAGGTGAAACGCCAAAATTCATGTGGGCCCTATGGGTAAGTTGGTGTAATTTGGTACCTCAACTTCCCAGGGTCGTAACTTTTGCATATGACCTCCATTTTAGGCACGTGATATCCCGTTGGAAAGGTCTTTCAGAGAACTACACATTCCACAGTCAAAATTTGACTCTGATTACAGTTTGACTGTGGCGAGCCAAAAAAAACAATGTTTAGGGCCCCAAAATGGCCCTAGAAGTACAATAAGATGTGTTGACATGAAAACATACAAAATAATCCATTTGGATTAGGCGAGAGGCCACCCGTATCCACCTGGAGGATGTGTGGGGCTTTAGACAACCCCAGAATTGTAGAACCCATAGCTACAAAGAAGTACAAAATAACGTGATGAACTAAAAACTGACAAATGGAGCCAGTTGGAACAGGTGGGTGGCCAGTAATATCCACCTGGATCAATCCTCCCCCCTTAGGAAGCAATGGTCTCCATTGCATTGAGTTCCCGAGGAAGAGAGGAAATCATTTTCTAAATTTGAATCTTGGTGAGCTGCGTACTTTGTTGGAGAATTTATGTTTCTTGGTCTGTGAAAGACTTTCACCAGCCTGTTGTTGGTAGGGTTTCATATGCTCCACCAATTTGTTGTCTCTAGGTTTGACAAGGCATTGTGTACGCACAATTGTAGGTGAAGAAATAATTTGGTTTTGTTGGATAGAAGGTGTTGAGGCTGCAATGGTTGTAGTGGTCTTCTGTGCATCCTTTGAATAGACTGTGAAGAGGATGAATTTTGCAGTATGAGAGATTACCTTTCAGCACTGTTTTGGTGGAGAAGTGGTCAAAACTACCTCTGGTATCCTATAGAGCTGACCTCCCAAATTAATAATCACGCTGTGAGGTTTAGACTCGTAGACAACATGATGTCTCCACATATATGGTTGGCCAAAAACCACATCACAGACATCAAGAGGGGAAACATAAAACATTACCTCATCCCTGAAGGGTTGGATGCCATAGGGCAGGCGGCACTGTTGGCTGACACGGAGATCTCATCCCTGGTGAAGCCAACCAATGTTGTATGGTTGTGGGTGTGGTGTTGTCGAAAACCCCAACTGTTTGATGGTATTATATGAGATGAGGTTCTTATGGATTCAGTTATCAACAATGAAATGCAACGGGGTCCCCTTCACCCACATCTGTGAATGGAAGAGTCACTCCCCCTCTTCAGGATCTACTGATTCTTTTGGTTGAATTGTTGTGGTCATGATAGTGGAAGTGGGGCCTACATCGATGATCTGTCTGTTTTCAATATTTTCTGGATCATTTTATGAATCAGGGTTCGGCTCCATGTCTTTGACCTCGGCCACCAATGATTGTTTCGAGCGACATCGATCGGTGTTGTGCCAAGGGATTTTGTGGAAGTCACACCACTTCCCAATGTCATTCTTTATCTTTCCTTTACCTTTCTTGTCATGTTTCTTGGACTGGTTGTCTGGAGGTTGTTGGTTAGGTTCGTCCTTACCATGCTTTGGTTGTAGCATATTTTCAGACCCGAATTCCCATTTGTTCTGGTCCCTAAATTTATTCTCAATTTTGACAGCATATCGATAGGCAGCTCCTAATGATGAGATGTTTAGGAAATCCATTTCAGTTTGGATGTACATATGTAGAGCCCCACAGTGTTTCAGAACAAGATGTTGCTTGGAGTCTTTGATACCCATCTTGGTGCGCAAGGTATGGAAATCATTTGTGAACTTCGACACTGTTTGGCTCTTCTCTTGCCACAGTATGGTTCATCTCATGTACCAGTATTCATAGTTATCAATAGGATAGTATTTTTCTTTGACTGCATCCACAAAAAAGTCCCAAGTGGACTCGACCCCATATATTCCAGATTCCTCTGTGGAATTTTTCTCCCAGTAAGTTTCCCACTAGTGTTTGACGTGGGGGAGAGACTTGAGGTGTGCGAAGGTGATCTTTTCCTTGTCGAAAAAATTTTGAACAAAGAAATAACCTTCTAATAGATTTAACTATTTTTCTAGGGAATCTGCATCTATCTTACCTTCAAATATGGGAATATCAAAATTAACTTGTACCTTGAAGAGGGTTTCCTAGCCTCTTGATGAATATGCTTCTCATGTGGGCAGTCGTCAAAGGTTCTGCATTAATTTGTCCATAATTTCATTCCTTTTTCGCGCGAGGGATTCCTTGAGCAACATTTGAATAGGATCTCCTGCTCCATCATCTTTATTTTCGTTCCCCATGGTTTGTTGTCGGGCTCGGCATGGTCGATCTTGCAATGGATCGATTGGTTCGAGTCCCAACTTCTTGTACCCAGATCTTGTCGACGACATGCACGAAGAAAAATAAATGAAGAGAAAACCGCTCTAATACCACTGATCTAGATTATGTTTGGAACGAAATGAAAGCATAGATATTACGATGAAACACTCATGAAAATTGCCAAAAACAGAGAAATACAACAATACTTGATTTCTAATAATGAAATAATTGTAAAGAGACTATAAAAATATGGAGTGCAAGACTCACTAGAATGGTGGCAACTTTATCTCAGAGAAGAGATGTGATGGGTATGCTCATTCGCAGAAGATGATTACAATGAGTCTTTGAAGGCCTTTTTGTGTTAAACAGGAATGCCAAAAACCTAACCCTAGAAGGTGAAACGCCAAAAGTCATGTGGGCCCTATGGGTAAGTTGGTGTAATTTGGTACCTCAACTTCCCAGGGTCGTAACTTTTGCATATGACCTTCGTTTTAGGTGCATGATAGCCTGTTGGAAAGGTATTTCATAGAATTACACATTCTGTTGTCAAAATCTAACTATGTCAACAATTTGACTGTGGCGATCCAAAAAAATAATGTTTAGGGCACCAAAATGGCCTTGGAAGTACAACAACATGTGCTAACATGAAAACATACAAAATAAGCCAGTTGGATTAGGCGAGACGCCACCTGTATCCCCCTGGAGGATGTGTGGGGCTTCAGACAGCGCGAGAAGTGTAGAACCCACAATTACAAAGCAGTACAAAAGAACGTGTTGAACTAAAAACTGACAAAAGGAGCCAGTTGGAACAGGTGGGTGGCCACCAATATCCACCTAGATCAAAATTCGAGATCAACCTTTGAAAATATATGCACTCCCCTTAGTTGGTCAAATAGGTCATCTATCCTTGGAAAATGATACTTTTTTTTTATTGTCACTTTGTTCAATTGCCTGAAGTCAATGCAAAGCCTCAACGTACCATCCTTATTCTTCACAAACAATACTGGGGCACCCTAAGGTGACACACTCGAGCATATATACCCCTTCTTCATAATCTCTTCAAGTTGCATCTGCAATTCCTTCAAGACCAGTGTACTCATCCTATAAGGAGTCTTGGATATGGGGGTTTCTCCATGCATCAAATTTATAGAGAAATCAATATCTCTTATAGGTGGCAACCCCAACATTTATTTAAAGACATATTCAAATTATTTTAGTACTGCGCAGTCTCCGACATTTGGCACTTTATCCTTAGGTGCCTTCTCCATGTGCGTTGAACATACTTGACATCCTTTCTTGTAGTTTTTCTTCGATTGCAATGCTGAAATTTATTAGATAGTTACAGATCTTGGAATTCCTTGAATTGCTCTTAATATTCCTTTCTCATCCAAGTAAGTAAATTCCTTATCGTAACAATCTAGAGCAACATGATGTTGGTCCAACCAATCCATACTAATGAGGAAATCATAAGAGCCCAAAGGTATGATTTTCAAATCATTTTTTGTGCTCAACCCATTCATATCTATTGGACATGCCTTAACCATCTCATTAATTTTCCTTTTTTCTCTTGTAGCTAGCTGCATCAACCAAGGTTTTCCAAGTTTGCTTCTTGGAAATTGGGATATTTCTACCATATTAAGATCTAGATAACTATGAATAGATCCTTAATCAATTAAAATAGCAATGGGTTGGTCATTAATCTTACCTTCCACTTCAATCATGTGTGACTAAAACTCATCTTGATTGTTATCTAGGGTTGGGTAGATCCTTGGTACATTTATGTCCATGTCTTCAACTATCACAACTTGTTGTACATTGTGAATAGTCCTCACTTTTTCACCTATGTGAGGGAAATATCTGTACATGTGGTCTCCCCCACAACCCCAACATTGAATAGGTGGTTGCCTTGGTCTTTGTGCCATTATCTCAATCATTTTGGGCTCCATAGGAGTTGGTTGTCCTTGAGAAGTATTTCTAAAAAATGGTGGCTTAGTCCCTTTCTTCCTTTGTTGCATATTTATTTTCTTCTTGTCTTCCCAGCCTTTTGGAAAGTAGGTCTTCCCCTTTTCTGATTATAGAGACATTTAGCTCGCCTTATGGTTTCCTCCAATGTCTTTGGGTCATCATATTGTAACTTGTCACTGATAAATGATGGCATCCCACTCAAGTACCTCTGAATTTTAAATTTCTCATCCTTGATTAATGCAACATATCTCAGCAGTTCTAAGAATCATCTATTGTCATACTCCCAAGCTTGAGTTAAAATAACTCCTTCATTTCCTTGTCATAGTATCGCTTGGTTAAGTATTTCTTTTAAAAATATATTTTAAACTTTCTCCAAGCAACCTTTCTTTCATCAATGTGTTGCACTTGCCCGAACTGATCCCACCACATTGATGCTTTACCCTTTAGATGATAGATGGAAATTCTCTCTTCTACCTATGGAGAGTAATTATGCAACTAGAAGTACTTCCTCATGCCCAGCAACCAGGTTTCCACATATTCATCCTTCTTGTGCTCAACATCAAAGGTAGAAGGCTTGATCTTATTCATTTCCCCCTATAGCCCGTCCACCCCAGTCCTTCTCTTATGTTTTCTGATAGGAGATGGACATGAGATATTGTGCACTTTCCTAAATGAATGGTGTGGTGAGTGGTGATGATTCCTATTAGCACTTATTGTTTCTTTTATTTTACCATGAGACCTATGACTCCTTCACTTGCTTGACTCTGTCTCCTTATCCATTTTATTTTCTATTATGTACAAGCTTTGCATCAACTTAATATTGAATCCATCTTGTTGTTCCTTGGATTTCATAAGACTCTCATTATTAGATTTATATCTTTAGACATCTTTTTGTAGTCCCTTTATGGTTTCTACCAAGTTTATGTGCTCCTCCTTGGAGTATTTACTATCAATACCCATACCGATATACAAAACCTTGCATTCATCATCATGGATGTAAGTTCTCTGTGTATATTCCATGCTTTTGACTCTCTACGTTGATTATGTTTTGATCTATTCGTTGTTAATTCTGCAAAATTTGCAGGAAATACAATTTGTTAGATGAATTCATGCGACGACTTCATGAAAACTTTGCACCATTCTGTCTGAATCGTTTCTTCTAATTTCTTAGATAATTTTAATGTCCCAATTTAAAATTTATGGGTGAATAATTGGACTCCTTTGTCCAAAACTTTCCCAATGATTGCTCCCTTAGTGCAATTCTTAGTCTTGCGCGGTAAATTATGGTCATTTGGAATTCACGCAAATAACCTTTTACTCTTTCTTTATTCCTTCTGAAGCTCGTGCACGCACTAATATTCAACACATACCAATGTCAATGTCAATATTTAACATATACACTGCATATCAATATTGTGCATGCACCACCATTTTTGCTCCATGCAGTCCCAAATTTTAGTGTGCCCAACCGCGCACCATTGTTTTCTAGGCATTTCCAGTGCCACACCCCACAATGTCAAAATTTAGTGCGCAAACTTGTGCATTCTTATTTTAAGTGCACCATGGTCACCTTGTAATTCCAAATTCATCCACTTACCTGTCCAAATTTTTACCTTAAGTAGATACTCAGCCCATCCAGGCTCGATGTTGAAATTGGAGCTCTGATACCAACTTCTAACGTTCTGAGCTTCTAGCTAAGTCCTGTTACCACATTGTGAAGTCTTCACCACTGCAACTTAGCTATATAAAGCTTTGATACCAACCTGTAACGTTCTCAGATCCTAGTTGAGTCTTGTTAGCACATTATAAAGTCTTCACCATTGCAACTTCAATATATAAATATATGATACCAATTTGTAACGTTTCCCCATTACCAACACTTAACAAAATTATATGATATCACTTTGTAACATCCCTAACTTACTGTTGCGCAATGCTGCTCTAAAAATCTAGTGCACGGATTCTACACTATAACATTAATTTACGCAGAAACACGTGAGATAGCGTGCACAATCCCAAGTTGGATCACACCACACAAATTTTCCTCTTCAGACACTAGTTATAACATTGGAATTAACTCATAATGAAACTGCGAGCGCAATCATTCAGAGAACACAAGTATTATCGTGCATGTAACCACTATGAACACATGGTTACTACTACGCACGCAACAATTCTGGCGCCATAGGAAAAAAAAATTCTCCTTGTGCACAGACTTCCTCCTCGTGTGCACAGCGATTCCAGTCTCTTGCGCTCACAGATTATCTCCCTGCACGCATGGAAATTCAAGCATCGCCTCATAAACTCATGATCGTTATTACAAACTTAACTAACATGAATACTTAATAGTTTTCATACTATCCATGTGAAAAAACAAATACTGAATAACAACATCACGCTTACATGTATAACAACATTATACATAATAACAAAAATTAATTATATGCAATTTCATATAGGAAATAAACCCATATCATACATAGATAATTAAGCACGCAATAATTCAGATAAGCACATAAAGGACACTTATATTTTATAAAGAGTTACCAGCTACGCTTAGAGCTCAGACCTTCCCCCCGGCCATAGATAATGTTTCTCATAAACGTTTAGCAGCAGGTCACCCCTAAGCTAGGGCTTAAACTCCACCAGGGAAAAAGGATTCTTATTTCCAAGCTAAGGTCTTATAATTAGAAAAATTGCTTAGTCCAAGGTGTCCAACTTTTGCAAATAGACTACGGTCTCTCATTCCCCACATGCTTGTCCCACCCCAAGAATTGTTCCCCTTCTCTGGTCAACAGTCCCTCAGCTGCCCCACTTCCCTTATAATAATTTAACAATAGGTCGGACAAGAAGTCGCAGAGCCATGTAACTAATGCCCAATGCACTAAGGAACAATTCCTAGCAAATATCTCACCTAGAGAGAATTCTCACTGGAATGACAACCCACCTCTTCGACAAAAAATCTATCACCTGGAGAGAATGCTCATTGGAATAAAAACCCACCCCTTCGATAACAAATATATCACCTGGAGAGAATGCTCCTAGGCCTGACAACGCACCTCTTTGACATCAAAGACTCTGGTTACTAAATGGAAACCCCTTTCCAATTTTTTATATGTAGATAAGGTAATGGTCATCTCCAGTTCAGATGGTCTGACCCTTGAAGAAAAATGAGTGAATCCCCAAAAATACACTAAGGTTCATCCATATATTTGCATGGTCATAATTGGACACTTGTCACCTTCAGAATTAACTTTACCCCCTTGGTGACTTGTTCCCATCCCTCAAGAAGTTACGATAAATAAATATCATTAAATTATACTTTTCAAAAATATTAATAAAATATTCCCTTGGACTTAAACCCCCTTGGCTTAGCCCCTCTCATAAAATCTTATCCCTCTTACCCCTTTCCAGTGGATTTTATCCCCCCGTCTCTTTTTGTCTTATTGTTCTACATGCAGCGATGTGATTTTATTAATAATTTTAGTGTGATTACATTTTACAAGGATAGGCACGCTGGCCTTTTTGCATCATAGCTCACCATCCAAATAACCACATAGGATCTTCAGCCTCATGATGATTACCTTGAAGTTCACATCGAACCGTGTTTTATATATATATACACACTTCAAGGTAATCCTCACACACTTACTCAGATGTGTGCAACATTGTGGAATGTTTGTGCTCTTTCTTTGGTAAAAAATCCTCGCACACTACTCAGGTGTCCGAAAAACTAAACCAAAACTTGGTGCCAACAGCTCACCAACCTATATGTACATTTTCATTTACAATTCGGGTTCATATTAGGGGTATTATAACCACAAACCAAATGGCTAGTAGACGTTGATGTCTTCTACTAAATGGAAGTGGTGGTGTAAGGAAGACCACAAACCAATCTAGTGGTTTAAGGATGACACAAACTTTGTGATCCATATTTATGAGAAGAATGAAATGAAAACATAGATTTATAATATTAACACAGAGACATAGTGAATAATAACAAAGATACAATAAAACTTTACTCCTATTAAATCAGAAATATGTTGAAACTATAAAATGCAAACTGAAACAAGCTTGCTAGAATAGTGGCAGCTTATCTCTAAGAAGAGATGTGACGGATACACTCATTCGCAAGAAGATGAGTACAATAAGGCTCTGAAATACATTTTACAATAAACATAAATAACAAAACTATAGACATCCAAAAACCTAACCCTGGGAGATGAAGCGCCAAAAGTCATGTGGGCTCCGTTGGGGTAAGTTGGTACATCAACTTCCCGAGGTCGTAACTTTTGCATACGATCTTCGTTTTAGGTGCACGATAGCCCGTTAGAAAGGTATATCTGAGGAATACACATTATTCCATAAAAACATAACTGCATGTATTGTTTGATTATTTTGAGTACTAAAAACGTTGTTTAGGGCCTCAAAAAGGGCCCAGAAGTTCAGGACCCGAAAACTAGAAAAAAACTGCCAAACTAAGAAAATGCCAACATGAGCTAATTGGAATAAGTGGGTGGACACCAATATCCATATGGATCAATCTTCCCTCCTTAGGAATCAATGGTCTCCATTGCATTGAGTTCCCCCATAAGATGAGGAAATTTCTATTGAATTTGGCATCGGGTGAGCCACTTGCCTTGGTGCAGGAGTTTCCCTACTTTGAAAACCCGATAAAGTTGAATCCTCTACTAGAAATTTCCCTTGACATGTGTGTCCACAATATGAATAGTGGATGCATGTTCCATACAATCAGGGTTGAGCTATGTTGGTGTCAATTGCTCTACTATCTCATAGGTGTCCAATAATGGTGGAAAATATGGTCGAAGGAGATCCACATTAAATATTGGATGCAATCCAAGGAAGGAAGGAATGTTGAGCTCAAAAGAATTATCACCCACAACCTTGGTGATGGTATAAGGTCCATAGAGGAGTGGATGAAGCTTTCGATGGGGCATTGTAAGTCGTTCCTTCTGCAATTGCAACCAAACTTTATCTCCCACCTAAAACTTGTGTGGCACCTGATGTTGATCATGGCGTTGCTTGTACTTGGAATTGGACCTCTGTAAAATATCATGAACCAGTTGGTGGATGTGATGGATCCACTCAATGAACCGATTTGATTTGTTAGCTTCAGTTGGAGCATGGGACAATTCTTCCTGGGTGGCCACAAGGGGTAGTGCAATATCCATGGGATGCAATGGTTTAAATCCCAACCCCACCTGAATGAGGTTGTGGCTGATTGAGCTATGTATGGCTCTATTGTAGTTGTGTTGAAAATAGGGAAGACTCTCATCCCATGTGCGAGGGTGCTTGGAATTGTACATGCGCAGGGTATGCACGATCATCGAGTTTGCAACCTTAGTTTGTCCATCTGTCTAGGGATGGAAGGCAGTGGATTTGGTGAGCTTGGTGTCCAACGATGACCAGAGGCTCAACCAAAATGTGTTGAGGAACCGGATGTCCCGATATGAGATAACAATTTGTGGGATCCCAAAATGTACCCACACTCGTTCAAAGAAGAGCTTGGTAGTGGCCTTCGTTGTTATGCTCTTCTTGCAGGAATCCATAATCGCCATCTTGGAAAAGCGATCAACAACCACAAAAAAACATTTGTTTCCCCGCTTGGTGGACAAAAGGCCCGACCTGTAGTCCATTGAGATGGATTCCCAGGGCCTGTCAGGAGTAGGCATAGGAGTGTAGAGACCTTGTTTCTTAGTGGTTGGTTTGGAAATAGTGCAGGTAGTGCAGGACCTAATATACTTGTTAACATCATGTCGAAGTTTCAGCTAGTAGAAATCTCATTGCAGCACTGCCACTGTCTTTTATACGTCAAAGTGTCCTGCCACCCGATTGTAGTGTGCTTTCGAAATAAGATTCGCTCGCTCACTTGATGGAATGTAGAGATGGCCCAGATAGCACAATAGCCCATCCCAAAGATGGAAATTAGTGACAGTTGTGTTTGCGCCCAACATCTGGTAGGTAGTGGAAAAATCAAGATATTTCCCATAGAGGTGGGGCCATCCAGAAGTCTCGTGATCAAAAGAGTCTAGCACTGTGGTGAGTGCCACGACTGGAGGTCGACTGAGGTAATTAGTGACCCGGTTGTAACTTCATGTCTTATACTTGATGTTGAAGTGGAACTGCTGCAAGTAGCTGGACCACTTTTGATAGCGGTCATTCTGCAATTTTCCTTGTGTCTGCATGAACTAGAGCGGCTTATGATCAATGTGGATGACTGTCTCCTGGCTTATGATCAATGTAGGCTTGCTCAATAGAGTACATTTCTTTTTCATAAGTAAGGTACTTATGGATTCCATCCGATAGTGTCTCACTATGATAGTCCATGGGGTGGTCATGTTGAGTGAAAACTGTGCCCACAGCGTAGTCTGAAGCATATGTCTCGATCTCAAATGGTTGTTGCAGGTCACATAATGAAAGCACTAGGGATGAGCACAAATGCTACTTCATATCATCAAACACTTGTTGTTAGGACAAGCCCCACACAAACTTTTCCTTAACCACCCTTGGTTACATGGATGAGGGCCCGCGCAATATGGGAGAATCCCAACACGAACCTACGATAGAAATTGACAAGGCCTAGGAAACTCTGAATCTTAGTGAGTGTGGTTGGGGATTGCCAATCACGGATGACCTAGATATTGTATGGATCCACATGCACACCATGCTTATCAGTAATGTATCCTAGGTACTAGACCTTGTCCATGTCGAAGGAAAAATTTTCCAAGTTGGCATATAGCTTGTGTTGTTGCAAAGTGTGCAAAACCTGTTGAATATGTTACAAGTATTTTGCCCAAGTCTTGTTGTAGATGAGGATGTCATCTAGATACACCACTACAAAATAATCAGTGAAAGGCCGTAAGATATCATCCATCATCCTCATGAAAGTTGTTGGGGCATTTTTCAAACCAAAGGGCATGACCATCCATTCAAAAAGACCTTCTTTTTACTTGAAGGCAGTTTTTCATACATCTGTCTACTCTATTGGGACCTGATGGTAGCCAGACTTTAGATTAATCTTACTGAAGTATTTTTCCCCCTTTATTTGATCAAGGAGATCTTCTATTCATGGAATCGGGTACCGGTTCCTGACTGTGATTTTATTTAGGGCCTGGTAATCAATGCATAGTCGCCATGTCTCGTCTTTATTCTACACCAGCACGATTGAGCTTCCACAAGGTGATGATTTGGGTTGGATGTGCCCCTTGTGGAGCAGTCCTTGGATCTGATGCTTGATCTCCTCATTTTCTAATAGAGAGTGGCGATAGACTGGCCCATTGGGTAGTGGTGTGCTAGGAGTCAATTTGTTGGAGTGCTTGACTTGAAAGTGCAGAGGTACCCTAGTAGGTGATGAAAATATGTCTTTGTATTCTTCCACGACCTTATCCACTTGCTTCTGCTGCATGGAGAGGTCGGTCATGGAGGTCATGGATGTGGCTGCAGCCTTTCACTCACTCTGAGAGAGATTCATGAAGAATAAAAACTTCTCGTTCTGAGAGATGACCTTCCTGCATTGCTTGGAAGAGATCAAGGAAATGGAACTAGGTGGGACTACCTCAGGTATCCTGTATAATTGCATGTTCAAAGTAATAATAACACTGTGAGGCCTAAACTCATATACAACATGAAGTTTCCATAAATAAGGTTGGCCCAAAATAACATCACAAACTTCAAGGAGAGAAACATCACACAGTACCTCATATTTGAATGGCTTGATGTCATACAACATGTGACATTGTTGGCTGACACGAAGATCGCTTCCTTGGTGAAGCCATCCAAAAGTGTAGGGTTGTGGGTGTGGTGTTGTCGGCAAGGCTAACCACTTGATGACCTTCGCTGAGATGAGGTTTTTCTGGCTACCACTATTAATGATGAAGTGCAGTGGAGTGCCTTTCACCCACATCTATGAATGAAATAGGTGCTCACATTCCTCTAGCTCATAAGGTTTATCGGGTAGCAACGATGGTACTAGGTTCAACATCAATGATCCATCACCCCTTTTCTGGTTCTAACTCAGAGTCAAAACCCGCATCTGATTCATAAGCTTTCACCTCAGCCGCTAGTGACTGTTTTGAGTGGCAATCAACAGTGTTATGCCAGGGGCTCTTATGGAAGTCGCACCACTTCCCAGTATCTTTCTTCATCTTTCCATTGTCCTTCTTTTCTTGCAAATTAGATCGGTTGTCCTGAGGATACCCATATTTTGTTTTTCCTTTGTCCTATAGGTTGGGGCTACCCTTGCCCTGCTTCTGCTGTGAAGAGTTTCCAAGCCCAAACTATCGTATATTTTATTTAATCTTATGCTCTATTTTGATGGCATATCGATAGGTCGCACCTAAGGGCGAGATGTCCAAACACTCCATTTCTGTCTAGATGTATCTATGCATACCGTCGCGGTAATTAAGCACCATATTTTTCTCAGAATATTTGATACCCAGCTTGGTGCGCAAGGTATGGAAGACATTGGTTAACTCTGGCATTGTTTGGTCTCTTTCCTACTGCAGTGTGGTCCATCTTGTATACAAGTCATCGTAACTTCTAACAGGGTAGTATTGTTCCTTAATAGCATCCCTGAAGGAAACCCAAGTGGGTGCAAATGCAAATAATGTGGATCTCTCGATTTCCTTTTGCTCATAGAAATTTTCCCACTAATCTTTGACATGGGGGATGGCCTTGAGGAGCGCAAATGGAATATTTTCTCTATCGAAAAAAATTTGGACAGAAAAATACCCTTCTAGAAGGTTTAACCATTTATCTATGCCATTTGCATCTATTTGACCTTCAAATATAGGAATATCAAAATTGA
>ML796563.1:48997-64085 GCA_009831015.1 Picea engelmannii
ACCAAAACATATGACCGAGTCAAACGTTCTTTTTTCTGGGATGGTATGAAACAGGACATCCGTAAGTTTGTCACTGAATGTGAGGTGTGTCAACGCAACAAGGGAGAAACAGTCAAATCTCCAGGCACCCTCCAACCGCTTCTAATTCCCCCTGCTATATGGAAGGATATCTCTATGGACTTTATTACAGGCTTACCCAAATCGGGGAATAAATCAGTCATAATGGTGGTGGTGGATCGCCTTTCCAAGTATGCTCATTTTTGTGCTCTTCACCACCCATTTACTACATCCATAGTGGCTCAAATTTTCATGGACCAGGTCTTCAAGCTTCATGGCATGCCGCACTCTATTTTTTCTGATCGAGACCCAACTTTCACAAGCAATTTTTGGCAAGAACTGTTTAAGCTACAAGGCACACAATTGCATCTCAGCTCAGCTTATCATCCCCAGATGGATGGACAAACGGAAGTTGTCAACAAGTGTTTGGAAACATATCTCAAGTGCTTTGCCTCTTAAAAACAACACCAGTGGGCTCAATGGTTACCCCTCGCCGAATGGTGGTACAACACTACATACCATATAGTCATTCGCATGACTCCTTTTGAAGCAATATATGGACAGAATCCACCTTCAGTTCTCTCATACTTATTGGGTACCTCGAAGGTCTAGGCGGTTGAACAAACACTTACAGTCCGAGAGGATATCCTCTGTACCCTTAAAGAGAACTTGGTCATGGCACAAAATAGAATGAAGCAGCAAGCAGATCAAGGTCACTCCGAATGTCAATTTGCAGAAGGAGATCAGGTGTTTCTGAGACTGCAACCATATAAGCAAACTTCCCTCAAGGCCGAGCATTGTCAGAAGCTAGCACCCAAATTTTATGGCCCTTACACAGTTCTCAAGCGTGTGGGACAAGTCGAATATCAGTTAGCTCTGCCCAATCAGTCGAAGCTACATCTTGTTTTTCATGTTTCATGCTTGAAGAAGGTGATTGGAACCAGGTGCCAAATTCAAACCAACCTTCCAGAGTTAGTTGAAGAAGGATCCATTTGGCTACAGCCAGAAGCGGTTTTGGACCAACGTGAGCGTCGTCTGCGTCAGAGAACCATCAAGGAAGTGCTAGTACAGTGGAAAGATATGACTCCAGTAGATGCCACTTGGGAACCAGCGACCATTCTGCAGCAGTTTCCACATCTCAAGCCTTGAGGACAAGGTTGTTTTTAAGGGGGCGGACATGTTAACATCCTAACCCACACTTAGGTAGATCAATGTATTCGGATGTAATAAAGGTCAATATTAATAAGGCCTTTCAATAAAATAGAATAAGGCGGATGTAAGAAGACCTAATAGAAGCTTCCACTTCTAGAAGGATCTTCCTCTATATGCTTCTCTTAATAGACATATTTAGTATAAATAAGGGTCGAGGGTATGAAAACCCTAGCTTGGAGATTATTGTAAAAGAGCGTTGCTCGATTGGAGGTTGCCCCCTCGAAGAGGCCTGTGAACATTTCTTTCTGAATCAAAGTGTTATTTCTATTGTTGTTCTTATATCATTTATGTGTTATTGTGGAGATTATGCTGAATATTTTACTGTTATTCTGCCATTTCTAGCATTTTATTTCTATTCTGCATATTTTATATATCTGGTATATTGCATAGCATATAAACTAGCATAATCCATTAACGTGTATAACAAATATGCCCATGGAAAGTAATAAAAATATTCACGACATATAATTGGATGAGAAAATAGTATTTATATTAATGTAATCAACAAAAGTACATAGGTGACAAACTTATGTAACGACACATATAAGAACCAGGAAACTAAGTCTCTCTAGTTGGGCCTTCACCACTTCAATCATCCACAAAGGTAAGCTCACAAGTAGTAGGAGTAATTGATTTCCTCCTTCTCAAGATAGGAAGAGCTTGGGGGTTGAACACACAAGAAGTTCAAACTTTCAAAGACAAAGGGATGCAGACTCAATATGTGGTGAAATTTCTCCAGAGTGTCTTTGCTCTCAATGATGAATGTCTTCAAGGATTGTATATGGCTCAATTTATAGCCTTCAAATGGAATTGAATGGTCGAGTCAAAGCTTTTCCCATATATGAAAGGTCAAGGATCATGGATCTTGTGACTTTGCATGGAAACCTGACATATTTTTTAATTTTTTAGCACAAAACCCGATGTACACGGGCTATAATGGAGAAACATGTGTATACATGAGTTGTCTAACTGTGGCCTGCGTATATGTACAAAACTTTGAATTTTTACTCTGGAATGAGTAAAATGGGGAATTGGATTCTACAAAGGGAAAGGGAAGGCCATCAAAGCAAGATTCATGGAGTGTGAAAAAAATTGCTATAACACTTAGAGATGAGATCTCTGGAAAAAATAATGGAGTAGTGATGGCCTACCAAAGGTCAATATTTTTTGTTGGATCTTAGCTCATGGGAAAACTATCATAGCATAAAATTTAAAAAATAAAGGAGTGGTTGGTCCTTCTCAATATGTCATGTGTGCTAATGTTAAAGAGACAGCATGTCACTTATTATTTGATTGTAATTATGCCAAAGCAATTTGATTGTATGCATTTTCTAGGTTAAATCATCAAATAAGTTGGCATCAATCCTTGGATGAACTCTTTTTTCACTGGGGGAATATTTATAATGGGACTTTCAAACATAAGCCAATATTTAAAAGAATTCAGGAAGGTCTCCCAAAATTTCTTTGCTAAAATATTTGGCTTGCCAGAAACAGGAAAATCTTCTACAATGAATGGTGTAAGATGCTTCAAACATCCTTAAAGGCCTCGACTCTCCTATATGAATACATTCAATATAGAATCAAAACACAATATCAGACATTGGATTGTTTGGAGAAATCCTAGTTAATGCAATTCAAATTGTCACAAAATGGCCCATCCTCATACGCTTCTAAAGTCAAATCACTTCCCCATTGCTTGATCAAGAAAGAACCCTCTGAATTTCTAGACTCAAAGTCTCAACAACACTCTTTTTATATGTTCTTTGATGGATATTCCAAAAATAATCTTGGGTGGAAGGTGCGGGAGGGAGTCTCCATGGTCTTGCAGGAAACAAGGTTGTCTATTACACCTGGAGGCTATGGAATTTATCGAACAATCTAGCTGAAGATTACTCATTTTGTCAAGGTCTCTCCATTGAAAAGGATGAAGGTATAAATATTATGACAGTGTTTGGTAACTCAATGTTGGTTATCAAATAAATGGTCAACCTATCTAGGCTAGGGGGGATCAAATTGAATTCAATCATGTCCAAAATCAAGTAAATCCTTCCACATTTTTAACAGTTCTTGTTCTATCACATAAAGTGGGAAATGAATGAAGAATTCGATCATTGAGAAAAGGTTGCCACAACCTTAGCTTTAGGTTTCCTAAATAAAAATGGGTTAACAAGTTATAGCTCAGTCCCATGATTTATTTGGTATTGGTTATTTATTGGCACCCAACCCAATATGCAAGTCTCATTAAGCAATAGTTGGAGGTGACTTGGAAATGATGGTGTGTGGAGGTCTTTCCTTGGCACCATATGATTTGGCAGGATTCACCCATGTCAATTCAATGCATAGGTTTAATCTTCAGAAACATATGTGGGAATATGTTGATTCAAAAAGAAACTGTGGGAATTTTTCCAGATGATTCTCCTTGGGTATTGTTGGACCTAGAAATTGGAAGCAAGTTCAATGTTGCAATAGAGGTGCATTGGGTGTGTTGGAGTGGATATGGAAAACCTTTAGGTGGGATAAATTATGTTCAAAGGTGTTTGAGGGTGGTGATTTTGGGTTGCAATGGGCCTCCAATGTTGGTAATATCATATGCTTTGGCCAGGAAATTCATGGTCTCTCGAACTTTCTCCTTGAATTCAACTATTTCTAATTTCTTTGAAATTTCAGTTTAGAATAGTCGAAGTAGAACAAATTTGGAGCCTCTTTTCCTTCATTGGTATGGAAGTTGGTTTTATAGTTTGGGGTTTTTTACTTTGAATATTTAGCTAATTGTTTCTCCTTTCCCATTTAATATGTTCATTGTCTTTGCAAGTGTGGAAGGCATAACAAAGTCTATCATGGAAAATAATGTCATTAGAGAAATTAGGAAGGTTCTTCACGAGCATGAAGAAATAAACCAAGAAAACAACAATGCTCTTATGCTTATTTCCTCAAAACTTGCAGAGCTTGAGTAAGCCAACGCCACACATAGTACTAACATAATGATTCTTCTTCTTCTTCAAAAACAAGGAATTGATTCTCTAGAGATTGAGTGCAACGCACTCCAATCATTAGTCCTATCTCAACACGTGAACTCTATCTCCTTTTCCTCCAATAACCATGACATGGGAACTTATTCCAAGCTAGGGTAATGGAAGATGATACAACTCACCAAAATCATGATCCTATGGAGATCAAAGGCCTAAGTTTGCTTCATTCGGGAGAGGAACAAGAAGCACAAGGCAAAGCCCAATTTTGACTAAGGAGAATGTCATGTTGAATTGTTTGTATCTTATCTCAATATGTTAAATAGGTCACTGGTAGAAATACGTGGAACTCTTGTTTGGAAAAGGCTCTACTCATTATAATTATTACTAAATAAATTTGTATAGTTTTGGTACAATCTCTGAACTTCGTTGAATGTAATCACTACTAGCTTCAACGCAACCATCTTTTGAAGAAATACAAATTTATGTTTCAGTTAAAAAAATAATAATAAGTTCTCCCATTCCATGAGTGAAAAATAATATAGGTTGTTAAAATTTATTTTTCTTCTTTCAAATATTTGAGTTTGGAACTCAATTTTATGTGTTATGTTTATCTAGGTTTTAAATAGTTAGGCTTTCTAGAGTATCACTTTGGCTTATTTTACATTGTGTTGGAGTCTATTGTTCATATTGTTTTATGGGCAAGATTTTTTGTGCTCGATACAAGTACTAAAGGGTCTAAGTCTTTCCAATATTTTACAGGGTTTGTGAATGAGTTATGTATCATACGACTTATCTTTTCAATCTCATTTAAGTTATAAATTATTTTGTTTCCCCTGAGTCTACATTTTAAAATTTCTTGTAACTTTGATATGAGGTCTAGAAGTCATTAATCATGAGTACAACAGTCGCAAGCCAAGATTGTATGTGTAGATTTTTAATACGAGAGCTGAGACTTCCAAACATTGTGATGATCATTGATTATTTTAGTATTCGTAGTGCTTCATTAGGAGATTCTTTCCCAAGTTAAGCTACTTTAAGTATCTAAAAATGCACCTCAGTTTTTGGTTTGGGTATCTTGATATTAATCCTTGTAAAAATGTCAAAGCCAAAAGTCATCTTTCAACCAGAGATATATGAAAATGAAGGGATCAATGAAACCTTGACTTCATTAATGTTTAATAATAACAAAAAGAGAGATTCTTTATGATTCTTATGATTCTTGTTTACATGAGACAAGGAAATGATTAATGGTCTTCTTGCAATGTTTGGGCACTCACTAGAGTCATGGAACTATGGAAAGTATTAAAATAAATTATTTCTCCTTTATATCTCAAAACTTCTTTAATGGTGTTATGTGTTCAATATTAGTGAGATATTTTCTAAACCTTAAAAACTTCCAAGGTCACTTGGAGAGATGCTTCAGGTTCGAGAGGTCAAGATAATTCAAATCTTCATTTTTTTCCAATTCTTACAAGTTCGATTAAGGACTTGATGCTTCATTACATTATGCTTTATTTGTATTTTGGATCAGTAAGACAGGGAGGTTGTGGGTCCTTAAGTTTTTGTGTTGCACACCCCCTTGTCATGAACCAAACCTCGTATTCCAGTGGATTATATAACTCTTCAAATCTGCAAGGAAGAGCATCACTTTATACAACATAGCTAATATCTATATGGTAGTGGGTTTCCACATCAATAGGACAAGGCCTTGTAAGGAAGAGGAATGAGGATGGTTTTTGACTTGATAATTACAAAGACATGTGGCGACATTGTAATGCAAGACATCGTAATAATTAAGTTAACAAAGTTGGCTCATCAAATGCATTGCCCAGTCAAATGATGTCATGTGGCATTATGAAATCAATAAAGGAGGACATATAGAAGTTTTAAAGGATGCCACGTAGTAGTGTTGTACATCTTATGGTTATGCCAAAGAGCCTCTTTTCCTTGAAATTTTTTACAAAGTCTTTGTCTCACTATACTTTAACTCAAAGTTTCAATAGTCTCTATAATATTTTGGGTTTAAAGGTGAGAAGATTATACTTTAACTTAAAGTTTCAATGGGCTCTATAATATTTTGGGTTTAAAGGTTAGAAGATTAAATCGTTCTTGTACATTTTTACTTGCATAGGCTCTTTCAATGGGCTCTATAATATTTTGGGTTTAAAGGTTAGAAGATTAAATCGTTCTTGTACATTTTTACTTGCATAGGCTCTTTCCTTGAGTTGATCAGGAACTTAGTTCTATTTTATGGTGCTCTTTAGTCCAAGGAGCCACGTGGATTTAAGCTCTTATGTTTTTAAAACTCACAACATTCCCTACTAACTTAAATTTAATTTAGAGCTCTATTATACGGTGTTTTGGGCTCGAGGGGAGATGGGTGTATTTAAGGACTCTTGTAGGCCATTAAAAAAAGCCATCAAAAAATATTCTCGTACGAATAAGATCTTTCCATGTAATGCATATCTAATAGGACAAGTAGTGTTGATTTGGATCAAGGGCTAGGTTAAAGAGACATGTGATAGAGGTCGATCTTAATGACTTTAGCAAGGTTGACTTTGCGAGTATGTGAACCAATTATAAGGTTCCACATGGCATGATGATGTCAATATTTACAAGATAGATAACAATTATAAAAGGTGTTAGGTTGCAATATCATGCATATCTAAAGGTAATCCAAAAAGTCATTTTTTTATCAAAGATTTTTCCAAGTTATTTACTTTATGATATTTCAAAGGAAGTTTCACTAGGGCCTGTAAGGTTTTAGGTCCGAACTGTTAAGTAAATGTTTATTTTTATGCTTTGATTTACATAAACCATTCCACAAACTCGACCCTTGATTTCATTACACTTCATAACTTTTCGAGTTCATCTGTTTCGATAATCTAGAGTCATCATGTCTTTAATATGTAAAAATCCTCCAATGTAGCTAGTGAGAAATCGTAGAGTTTAATGGATTTTGGGTTTAGAATAAGGAGAGTGGATTTGAAGGCTAAAAAAATAACTGCATAAAGGTCAAAATATCCTCAAGAGTATAAGGCCATGTCATATGGAACTCATTGGGAGTGACACAATGAGTATTTATAGAAGCATTGTTATTAAGGCTAGTATGATGTGGATGAATTTGAAAGCTTCACGTAGAGAATATAGAAATTTCCATGTCGTTGGAATGAAGTCTATAGTGCCAAATGGAAGGGATTTCATTCAACCATATTATTCCATGTGGCGGAGTGAAATCAATAAGAATTCAAATTAGTAGGACAAATGGAGGTTTAAGAAAGTGCCACATGACATTGGTGCACTTTAGATACTTGAGAGGTCTCAAGGTTCTTTTTATTTAAAACTTGGCTAAGTATCAAAGGTTGTGCTTAAGACCATATGAAAATGAGTCCTAAAGAATTTTGGGTATGTGGGTATGGGGTTTCCCCCTCTATGTTCTTCAATCATGTAAGTACTCCCATGGATCTGACCTTCAGTGTTCATTTGATTGAACGATGTTTCAAGTCCATAAATCAAAGAGATTCAACCTTCTATGTTTTGGGATTGTAAGAACCCCTCCATAGACTCAATGCTCCATTGTTGTACTCTCTATAGTATTTTGAGTTTGGGAGTGTTTAAAATCCAAAATAAAATGAGACAAGGGATCACAAAGCCACCAAAACATCACTATATCCACTCAATAACCTCCACATGGTAGACACATCAATGCCACCAAAGCATGATTCAACATCCATTGGTCATGTTGTAAACCAATCAAGCACTGCCATGTGGCAGTGGGCCTCAAGACAAGAAAATTGTAATAGACATTAATTGAAAATAAGATGAAAAGAAATAATGAGAACAAAGTCCATTGAAAGCATTTGGAATAAAGAAGTGAAGTTGTTCTTTGTTGATAGCATCACCAATTCAAGACTCATTGATGAACTACTTAACCTACAACCAATGCAACCACTTTGGTTGAATTCACTCACGGTCTCTTGACAACTAATATTTAGCTACACATCATGGAGATCTAAGTAAATATCTTGAAAAAACCATGGAGCCACCAATCTAAGCCTCATAGGAGAAATACATGGGAAGAGTGGTTAGATATTAATGCAATTGCCTTTCTCAAATAAAATGATAGAAAATAGTCCCTGAGGTGTAGGACAGTCAGTGACGGAGTGTGTCGTTAAGCCACTCCGTGATGTTAAAGTCACCGGTTCGAAACCTGCGGGGACAAAAAATCCAACCATGTTAAGGGTTGGTGTGGCTCAGGCCGGGTGCGATCCCCGGGTGATTTTTACGGCTTAGATGCCCTTGAGTCGCGGTTTCTCAAGCCACAGGTTAATCGTGAACCAACAGGTCCCGCACAAATTAACAAACAAAAAAAAAATGATAGAAAATAAGAAAGTTTATGTCCAGTTTAAGACCATGAAATGCAACTAATGTTTATCATATCTTTGTTAGTTAGATGATAGGTTTTCTTCACTTATTTAAGCAAGGGAATATATTAACAAAGGATATTTTTTACACTAGTTATATTCAATTATTGATTGGTGACTTTTGTTTGTGACCTTATTGTCCATATCATTACTTATATTTCCATTTCAATATTTTGAGTCATTGAACTACTACTAGAAATTCCATAACAACACTTTAACCTCTACTTTTATTACAAATTATATTTTTGATAGTTGAGGGTGAATAAGTGTTATGTTGTGATTTTGTAATATTTAGAATTAATTGTAGTTTGAAGGAAACAAAATGTTCAATTTCTTAGACCTTGTTAATTGAGCCTTGATTTGGGAGATAAATAGTTTGATCTAGTTACTTGTTACTATGCATTTGAGCATTTGAATAATAGTTATGGGAATTCTTTGTGTATTATACCATTTGTAACATGATTTAGAAAACTAAAATGTCTCTTTGATGGGATTCTTTATTTTGCATTGTCCAATTAAAGTTTTATGTGCATGAATGATCAACGAATAATGGTCCATAAGTATCTTGACTCCATAACCCAATACTTCTCGCACTAGTCAACAAAGATCATTTCCTTAAAAACAGTTATTGAATATTTGCATTATTCGATATGAGCTTTACTAGAAATCAAAATATCCCTAAGGATACCTCTCTTGCATTAGAAAA
The DNA here is from genome assembly GCA_009831015.1 of Picea engelmannii. Lineage (NCBI taxonomy): Eukaryota > Viridiplantae > Streptophyta > Pinopsida > Pinales > Pinaceae > Picea > Picea engelmannii. The sequence continues at coordinate 58,366 of ML796563.1, forward strand.
ATGTCAATCCTAAAGTGAGAGGAGTTAAGTTTATTTATAATTAACCTTGTTTATAGTTGTCCATTCAAAAAGGTTTCATTGAAATATTATTGTTTTTTAACCAATATTTCAAGATGTTAGTTTGGGTCATAACACAATCTTAAACTTGCATAATTACAATGCCCCTATAGAAGTCGAGGCAACAAATAAAGGAATGTAAGATAATTATATCTAAGAAAATGTTCCTTTGTCTCAAAACCATGATACTCTATGAATGTGTCTATCTTTCATAATTGAGAATAAAATATATACCCTCTAATAATCACTATATATTATTTCTTCAGGAATAATATATATACTCCCTCAAAAAAAAATAAGCATTATATACTTCCTCTTCGAGTATATATATATATATATATATATATAACGAAAAATGAAAACTAATTTGAAGTCATATAAATTCTCTTATCCTTGTATATAACGAAAAATGAAAACTAATTTGAAGTCATATAAATTCTCTTATCCTTGAAAGATGGTTTTGAATTATTAGTAAATTTGAAAAAAAAAAAAATTGAAAACTTGATTAGGCTCGTTGTAATTTGCCACATCGTCAAGAGATAATTCTAAATGATCAATAATTCAAGAGATAGTTCTAACTTGCCACACCCTCAAGAAAAAGTTCTAAATGATCAATAATTCAATATGAATCTTGATTCTCAAAGAAAAAACAAAGTAATTATACATTAATTAAAAGAATGTATTAATAGCCCCTGAGATGTAGAATAGTCGGTGATGGTGTGTACTATTAAGGCACTCCACTATGTGAATTCTTCGGTTCGAAACCCTTGACTTACCTTGTGTGTCGCATGAGAGGTCGTGTTGGCATGCTTGGAGGTTATAGTGGTAGCAGTCGGATAACACAACCACGTGTCACACGAGTATGTACCCGACTAGTTGTTTATTCCGCTAATCACCAAAAAAAATGTATTAATAAGTGTTCCCTTTCCATTTTAATTTCATGTGATCCAACTCTTATATTCATAGCAAAAATTATTAATTCTACCTTCTACAACATTTTTGATGATAGATGATTAGCTATATTATGGTATGTTTGATAAAAAAAAATTAGTACAACACTTTTTACGATTAGCTATGTTAGCTATAGTGTAGTATGTTTGATAAAAATTTAGAAACGAGACCCACCATGTGATATTTTTATTGATTAGCTCTATTGTAGTATGTTTCATAAAAATTTAGAAACGAGACCCACCATGTGATATTTTTAGTGATTAGCTATATTGTAGTATGTTTGATAAAAATTTAGAAACGAGACCCACCATGTGATATTTTTAGTGGTTTAAATATGATTTAATTCTTAAACTAATGAGAAAAAAGAAAAATTAGCACATATATTAAAAATCCTCTTGATATGAAGCCAATCGATTAAAAAACAATCTCCCTCGTTGGAATAGAAATTCCAATTGAGATATCATATCCAATCTATTTTTAATGTGTTTTCATGATGAAGAGGGAGCAAGAAGGTTGATTCCTTCCTTTAATGTAACAAAGTTTGTTTGATTTTTTTTTTGTTTTTCACGCAGAAAAAAATAGTTTCATTGTTATTCTATTAAGAATCAAGTGAACCTTTCCCTTACATATAGTTCAAAAAAGTTGATGATCTTGGAAAACATAAAAATTCTTGATAGTTTATATAGAAAATAAACTATTCAAAAAATGTTGATGTTGCCTTCAGTCTAGTAGCTTCATGCTAATTACAAAATATAATATTCTTGTCTTATCAAAAAAGAAATTTTCATCTAGAACATATGGTCTTTGCTTGTTCTGTCTTTAAAATAGAAGATAGCTATATTCATTAACAACATCTCCATTTATAGATTCTTCAAAATAAAGTCTTCCCAAAGGACAGTCAAGTGCCTTCTTTGAGAGTGTGTCTACTATAGTGTTGAGCGCCATGTGTACATGTATAAATTTGATTCCATCGGAATTTGTTTTTAGACTTCTAATTTGATCTTTCCAGTTGTTCAAATATAATAGATTCAAATTTGAATTGTCATTTATCCATTCAATGGCCACCTTGGAGTCTCCAGCTACCATCATTTTTTTTATGGACAATCTAGATGCCAAGTGTAAGAGGTCGCATAGCCCCAAGACTTTTGCTTTCGTATTATTTCCTTGTCCACCTGCAAAGTGTGCTCTGAAAAGGTGTTCTGAATTGATTTTGAGAAACATTCATATGCCACAACGATCATCAACAGTTGCACCATCGAAGAATCCTATTGCATTGTCATCAAAGTATACTGGATTTAGTATGTAATCAAATTTTTCATCTTCACATGCCCCATTGTGTTCTTTGATAGAGAGAAGGATTTTTGTGACTATCCTGGAATCTTGTATGTGCCAGTTTTCAAAAAATAATTTATTCATGTACTTCCATATGCCCCAGATTACCATAAAAGGAATATGTTTCAACTTTGGATATCGTGTGAACCATTGAAGCATATTACTTTCTAAAGAGGAACAACCCCAAGTATCTGGTATTTTGAGGTAAAATAAGATCTCTTTCCATATGTATTGAGTAGTTTCACAGTGCAAAAAAATATGTGAAGTTGTCTATTCATCTCTTAGGCAGAGACTACATACCGAAGGACCAATGCCTCCCCTTTTCCTATAATTTACTCTAGTAAGAATAAAATCCTTCAGACAAAGCCACATGAAACATATAATTTTAACTCGTATTTTTACTTTCCAAATAGACGTATACCACCATCTGATATCTTCTATAGTATTAGAGGAAGTAATGGATTGGTATGCTAGATTGGTTGTTACAGTTCCCATTGCCTTGTTCCAAAACCAGACTATCTTATCCTTTGTATTGTTCAGAGAGATTCCACTGCTTTTCAACACTAAAGGGAGTTGTTCCATTCTGTAGCCATCTCCCTTATCAGACCGAGGTGGATAGCCTCAAGCCAACTCTGTTTATTACCAGCATCATTTTTTGTGGCCACATGTGCTAAAGTGTAGATATGTTTATTGTTAAGATGTTGAATTAAGGGGCTCGAGAGCCTGAAAGAAGCATTATCTCCTATAAACAAATCCATCCCAAGTATGACTTGTTTACCACACCCAATTAGCCAGGCCAGCCATCGTTTTATAATATGCAAAGAGGCCATAAAAATTTTCCAGATGTTTGAGGCTACCGGATACTTATAATCGGCTTTGCGCAACCAGGAAGTCAGGTCTATTCCTTTTAAATATTTTTTTAAGGAGCTCACTCCACAGTCCTTTGTTGAAAAGACCTCTCCAACAAGATTTGGCTACCAATGATTGTGTAAACCAGAAAATATTATGTATACCCCATCCTCCATATTCCTTTGGTCTAGCGATGTTTCGTCACTTTGAAAGGTGAAAGCCTGTAGTTTTTTATGCTCCTCTCCAAATAAAATTTGCAATAATTTGTTGTATCTTATGTAGTATTGTTGAAGGAATCTTGGCTAAGCTAAGCCATTATACAGGGAGACTTTGAAGTACAGATTTTTGCTAAAACCAGTCTTCCTCCTAAAGATAGCCAATGGAAAGTCCAGCTACTGATTCTCTTCTCAACTTTTTGTATCATCCAATTCCAATCTGCCACTCTGTAGTTGTTGGGTTTTAGATAAAAACCCAAATATTTCATACCTTTATCCATGCTAATAAAAGGTATATTGTAAGCTGCTTGTATCCTTTGTTCCAGGATAGAATCAATGTTTTGTGCAAGAAAGAATGATTTTTGGCAGTTAACATCCATACTGGAGGCAAGACAAAAACTTGATAAAATATTTTTAAACTCCATCCAGTCTTCAAATTTTCAAATTCCTAAAATTAGAACATCATCAACAAAGAACAGATGTGAGATTATAGTCTCAGTAGCAAATTTGAGTCCATGAAAATTCCCTGCTTCCACTGCCTTCTTCAAACATCTTCTTAAGCATTCCACAACCAATAGAAATAAAAGGGGGGAGAGTGGGCATCCCTAATGTAGTTCTCGATAACTCTTACAAGAATTTGTAGGGGATCCATTTATTAAGATTGCCATGTTTACAGAGTTTCACAAGCCATGATCCATTGGGACACCTCCCATTTTAACCCAATCTGGATTAATAACATTCGTAGAAATTGCCAACTTACTTTATCATATGATTTTTTTAAGTCCAGTTTAAGTATAATTCAACTCATCTTCTTGGATTTAGCAGTGTGCAAACACTCTAGTGCTATCCCCACAACATAAAAGATTAATCGGTCTTTAAGGAAACTAAATTGTTCTATGGAGATACAAGATGTCAATTTCTCTTTCATCCTTGATTGATTTTAGAAATTACTTTATATACAAATTTACAGGGGGAAATAGGCCTAAAGTCATGAAAGGAGTTTGGATTGCTCACTTTGGGGATAAGTGCAAAGAAAGTAGCATTGAGAGCGCCGGGTATAAATCATTTGCATGTGGATTCCTCAATCGCCTTGTGTAGATCCGCCCCCATTAAATAAAAAAAATCTTGAAATAGTTCATGGGTCCACCCTTTTGGGCCTGGGATTTTATCCTTTGGCATTGCATTGATAGTATCCTTAATTTATTCTAAGGTGACAAATTTTCCAAGTTCATCACTTTCTGAATCATTGAAAAACTTGGGCATATTTTGTAGCACTTTAACTTGATTGACAGAATCTTTTGTCACTATCTCACTGTATTGGTCTTTAAAATGATTAAAAGCAATCTATTTTATATCATTGCCTGTTGTTTTGTGTCATCCAGTATCATCAACAATATCCCAGATAGTGTTCTGTGATCTTCTTTGTGTGGCATATTTATGAAAAAAAATTGTATTTTTGTCTCCTTTATCTATCCAGATTGCTCGACTTATGACTCTCCAAGTGGCTTCTTCAAATGATAGTATCTTATATTTTCTTTGTTTAAGTGTCCTTAGTAAGTCCAATTCTTCCTGTGCAAACACCTAAGTCATGCAGTGCTCAAAAAGATCTGAATTTTTTTCTTCAATATGTAGGAGTTATGTGTGCATGTGAGTTTTTTTGTTCCTCTTCCATAGTATCACAGCTTTCTTAAGATTCCTCGATTTTTTACACAGTAGTTGTATTGAAGAAGAATCGGACCAATTTCTCATTGAATGCCATGTTTCCCTTATAAGAGAAGAAAACCCGAGATCGGAAATCTAAGAGTTGTTGAACTTAAAGGGATGGGCACTATTTTGGGAACACATCTCCAATTGTAAGCAAATCGGGTTGTGATCCGAAATGGAAGAATTTATGACCCGTGATCTAATTATTTTATGACTACTAAGGAGAGATTCATTCAGTAGGAAACGATCCAATCTTTTCGAGATGCATGTTATTCCATCTCTACCATTTCTCCAGGTAGGAGCCAATTTTATCGATTGGATATCCACTAAACCGGAGGAAAGAACAATCCTAGAGAAATATTCTGCAAGGGGATCACTTCTGGCATGTTCCCCCCATACCTCTCGATCAGTGAGAGTGAAATTAAGGTCGCCACCCACTAACAAGCCTTCTTCGCCACCCACTAAAGTTTGTTTGATTATCATTGAAGTAGAATTTAATCCAATTAAATTAGTATAAATTAGTATTAAATTAGTATAACTTAGTATTGAAGCAGTAATGTATATTTTTTTTAGGTTAAAAAATTAGTTCAATTTGTTATTATCAATGTTGTT
>ML796563.1:69852-84778 GCA_009831015.1 Picea engelmannii
ATATATATATATCACAATGTTGCATGCAACTGAGTAAGTGCATGAGGATTACCTTGAAGTGTGCATCAGATCGAGTTATATATATGTGTGTGTCTGTGTGTGTGATACACACTTCAAGGTAATCCGCACGCACTTACTTAGTTGTGTGCAACATTGTAGAATATGTATATATATATATATATATATATATATATAACTTGGTTTTATGTGCACTTCAAGGTAATCCTCATGCACTTACTTAGGTTCACGCAACATTGTGGAATGTGCGCACTCTTTATTTGGTAAACAATCCTCACGCACTTCTCAGGTGCGTGCAAAACTGAACCAAAACTTGGTTCCAACGACTCACCAGCCTATATGTACATTTACATTTTCATTTACAATTGGGGTTCGGATTAGGGGTATTATAGAACTTGTTACCCACAATGGTGGCCACCAGACTTAATCCTCCGTTAGCACTTCATAGAGAAGAGCACCCCTCATTATTACTAACCTACCTAAATTAAAATGAAGGGCAGCCAAAGAAGTGGATTCCTGAGATCCATAAATTCCAAAAACACCAGGATTAACACTGCCAACATCGTCATGCTAAGATCAATAACCCCCAAGCTCGAGTGCAGTGCACAACATAAGGAGCATTTTCAAACCAACTCCATGTAGACATCCTTTGAAATTTGTACTAACGGAGCCTGCACTTGTTTACAATGTAAAGGTGAACAATTTTTATCAATGTTTGCAAGAGATCATTGTATTTCAAATTACATGCCTTGGTACTCCACATTCCTTCAAAATTCAATGCAACTTCTCATGGAAAGACATGACGTTGGAGGTTGTGGGGATCGCAAATGGGACCTAATTTCTCACAAGCTTCTTATGCTATATCACTTGTTTTCTCTTCATAAAATGATGTACTACGATTGTTACAAATACTGGGACTCCTCGCGGAATGGGCCTCCAGGGAAATGTATCTTTGACATTTTTGAAGTCTGTAAAACCTCTTGTAGAGCTACAGTTTTTAGGGACTAGTGCTAGCTTCATTGGTAAGTTCCTTAATTATGAAGCATTGTGTGGAGAAGTGGTGGTGAGGGTTTCTCTAGAACCGATTGTAGATGTGCCTAGGGAACATAAGAAGCGCAAGGTAGTAAAGAAGTAGTCAGATAAAGTGTGTGCAATGTCGATTTCATGAGACACTTGGAATTATCGATGGCGCTAAGGGGGGGAATTTCAAATTAGGGTTTCTAATTTCAAGATAAATATGAACATTAGTTTATGCAAGAGGTCTGACAACTCCTATATTTTACCTAGGAGGTCGAAAGATTTGGATGTAGTCACAGGAATATGTGTGTGGCGTTTTTCTTGAGGTCAACGCTGGTAGCAATTCTGGAAGATATGAAAATTAGGGTTTCTCTTAATCGTTGGTCCTCGACAACAGGATATTATCACTATCCAAAGAAAGAATGGGTGTGAGAAGCATGCTTGCAACAGGAGAGACAGACCTGAGAGAATACTAGATGGAGCCAAGGCGCACTACAACATTGACAGGGCATAAATGATACCAAAACCCAACACCTGGGCACGCACATAAATGGAGACAAATGTATACTTGTAGGATAGAAGACCTAATACCTGGGCATACAGAGAATGGCAGATACACAGAGACAGACTGGAAAACTAATGTAGATGTGCACAAGGAATCAAGGATACATACATTTATACACACAAGAGGAAAATGTCCAAGGAAGAGATTTATGAATTAACTACTCTAATGCTATGGAGAATTACCATAGTATATTTCAAGCCTGAGAACCAAGGTTGCTCTAATACCACTATTGGACACTTGAAATAGATAAACGTGAGTTCCCTTTTTATCAATCATATGATACATGTGTATATACATTGATGTTGATGCTTGGATTTGTATTCCAAGACATCTTTTGGACTCGAAGACGGTTCGCTTCATATTCCTCCAGTCAAGCAACCCTAACGAATTAAAACAAACAATTAAAAAAATGGAATGGTGAATCATATTGAAGTTTAAGAAGTATTTCTTGACCAACCTAACGCAAGGTTCAAGGATGATCAACAAATATAATCTTGACATCAAACATGATTCACCTTAAAAGAAAAAGAAACAAGTATTTTTGGTAAAGGTAAAATATTGAAAGGCATGTGGGTTAGATTAAGTTAAAAAATTTCTCATCACTACCCAATTTTTTAGTTCAGATTTTTTATATAAATAAAAGTAAAACATAGGTTAATGAACTAGACATTTAATGCATTTGATTAAAAGAATCTACAACAACCCATTGCTAAACATAGAAGAATATTGTTGAAAACATGTATTCTAGATATAGGATGTTTATAAATCTTGTTTAATGTTTATTTCCACCTCATAAATTTTCCTAAAACATATTGAAAAAGAGTTTCTTAATTGTAGAATATGAGTTAAATGTGGAATTACTACAAACTCAATTCATTCACTTATTCTAGGAAGTATCCATAGGTTAAGCATAAAATAAGTTATCCTGTAAAATCAAATTATCATATATATGAAAAATCAACCAAAAAAAAATTGTAAACACATACAATTGAACTTACAAAAAACGATAAAAAAAAAAGTGTAAACACATACAATTGAATTTAAAAAAAATATATCTATTGATTGCTTCTCTCAAATTCAAATTAATCGTTAATTTTGAAATTATTTTAAAAATATGAATCACATACCCTTTAAACAACCCAAGTCAGCTTCATATGTTATGTTTAACTCAACCTTGCATGAATGGGAAACATCTCAAGTTCTTTCATAAGGTTTTCATTATCCCTAATAGGATAGGTTAGGCTTAGTAATAAGTTCACTCAATTGGCAACAACAAGCTTCCAAATTTACAACATTTTCATAATAGGAAACCCTGGTGTGTGCTAAGAAACCCTAGAAGATGTGTCTCTATGAAAGTTATGGATGCACCTTGTGGGGGGGTCATAGCACCCTCCTGATGATGAAGCTTTACATTTTCAAGCAATAGTCTCAACTTATTCCAAAAACTTCAAGACTCAACTAACTCATTTCATGAAGAAAATTGAGAAAAACCTTGAAGCCAAACTTCCTCTGACTTCGTTCACGTGCAAATCCTTAGCATTAGCAGATTGCGGATTGGTAGGTCAATTCACCAAGATTTGGCCTTCACCAAATATGGTGGTGACCTAGATTCAGAAAACTTGGAGGTCTCACATAAAGGGACAACTTCAACATTTATTTTATGGGAGAGGATTTTATGCCTTTCTCTTCGAAACCAAAGAAGATCGTGATCTAATTTTTTGTAGTGGACCGTACTTTATAGGTGTCAGAGTTACATACTTGAACACGTGGTCGATTGAATTTAATCCAGGGAATGATGTTAACTTAGCCATTCCATTTTGATTGAGACTCCCTCACCTTCTACTTCACTGTTGGAGTGATAATTCCCTCTATTGTATTGGAAATACTCTGGGAAAGTACATTGATAGGGAAAAACTAAACGAAAATATGTTCTCTTGTACAGAGATCTGTGTTGAGGTAGATTTAGAGAAATCCCTTCTAGAAGCAGTGTTGATATCCATGGATAACTAGAATAGCATTCAGTAGCTTGACTATGAACAATTTCCCTTCAAGTGCAAATCTTGTCATGAATACAAACATTTCGCTAAAGATTGCAAAAATTGGAAATTTGACAACCCGAAGACTCCAAAAAATAGGATCAATGGAAAACATTAAATCAGAAATTAGGATCCAATGTTAATATGGGGGGTAGATACCAGGAAATGGTAGGGAAATCCCCTTCTTCTATATCAAGAAAAATCCTAGTGGGTCCAAACTTCATAAAGGGATCTTCCTCTAGTCCTCCAAGAGAACGTTTTGATTGCAGCAAGGGTGGTAACCTGGTGGTGAACAACACATTCAATTTTATCTCTCGAGAATACCCCAACCCATCCCACAAGGTGCAAACCATTTTCTTTACGAGTGACTGAGAAAATTTCTACTCCAATGGAGCCACCTTTAGTCCAAATTCCATAGTATAGAGCTGAAGAATCAAGGCCATCAACTCAACAAGATATGGCAGTCGTGCAATAGGAGGAAATTGAAATTGGCAAAGGAGGGATTCCTCAAGCCAAAGAGGAATACAAACCCTCATGGGGTGTGGAATAAGTGGAAAGTTACAAATATTTTGAAGTAATGTTCCTTGAACAAAAAGCATAGGAATCAAAAGTCAACATCCTCGATGAAGAAGACTCGGGAGATGGGGAATCGGAAGAAAGGATCCCATGCAAATCTAGAAGGAAGCCAGCTCAAACTTTAAGGAAGGAGCGGAAAAACAAATAAATCATGATGGGATCTCAACAAACATTAGATAAAATTATGGGGGTTGGATCTAAACCACCGAAATCCCCAAGAAATAATGTGCCTCCCAGAGGAGGATCTTCTATGCTATAGAAAAAATAATGATTCTAGTCTCTTGGAATAGCAGGGGTTTAGGAAGCAGAAAAAATGATGTCGCAGTTAAGGATATAATCAAATCATAAAGGCCTACAATGTGCTCACTCCAGGAGACTAAAATGAAATCCCCAGAAGCAATCATAATAGTGATAGAATAGTTGAAGATTCAAGAGGTGCATCAAGGGGACTACGCACCCTGTGGGACACTCAGGTGGTAATTTTAGAGTTTTCCTTTTAGACCCAACATTGGATTCTCGTTAAACTCGAACTTATTCAAACCAGGAAGATCATTAATGTATTCAATCTTTATATGCAATTAAGCCTCATGGATAAGGATATGTGTTAGAGATCTCTTATGAATCTTAAAAAATATGAATTTTCTTCTGCTTGTATTATAGCTAGTGATTTCAAAGCCATTATGCATAGCTCAGAAAAAAAAAAGGGAGGGGGGAGCATTGTTCAAGACCCCTTTAGGGAAAAGTTGGAAGACCTGATTAATGATTAGGATTTACTCGACATCAAAGCTATTAAAGGAAAATTTACTTGGACTAATAAAATATCATGTCTTGGCCACATTGCAACTAGGCTTGATAGATTATTGGTCCATAGTAACCTCCTTCTGCAGGAAGATGCATTTAAGTTAAATATCCTCCCCTCAGTCACTTCATACCATAAACCCATTTCTCTCCATTTCCAAAATTCCCCATACTTGGTCCCTTACCTTTCAGATTTAATCCACTCTGGTTAAATTCTTAGGAATCCATTGATCAAGTCTACCAAATTTGGAACACTTGGATTTTTGGTATTCCAATGTACATCTGGGAGAAAAAGATTAAACTTGTTTTAAAAGCACTTAAATATTGGGCCAAAGAATCTTATTCTTCACCTACCATTGAAAAATATAGGATACAATCTAATATTTTGTACATGCAATAAAAAATGGAGACAGAAGATATCACTCGGTATCTATGGGAAGAAGAAGCTTCCCTACATTAACAAATCCAACAAGTTAAGATGCATGACGAAGAACAATGATGCCTCAAATATCAGAGCCTTTGGTTTAAATCAGGTGACTGAAATACTAGTTTCTTTCACAAGCAAGTTAAGGTGAGGTGCTCTAGAAACAATGTGAGAGAGGTCTTCTTAAAATATGGTTCCAAAATCACTGAATTTGAAGCTCTAAAGGAGGTGGATAAACAACATTACAACTCACTTTATAAGCAACAAGTTGAAATAGTGCCCAGAAATGTTGAAGATATGCTTAAGTCCATTTCGTAAATAATCACAAATGAAGAAAATAGAGGACCAGTCTAACCAATTGAAGAACATGAAATTAAGAATGTGATTTGGAGCCTAGAGCCAAACAAATCCCCTAGGCTAGATGGGTTTTCCATATCCTTTTTATACTCTTTTTGGATCTAATAAAATATGACTTAAAAAGGATGCTTCAATATGCTCACCGCGTTTGCGAATTAGTTTGTAGTACAAATTATTCCTTTTTAGTTTTAATCCAAAAAGAATCTAGTCTCTCTTCCTTTGTGAGAATCAAACATATCTCTCTTTTTAACTCTTCATATAAAATTATGACCAAAATTATTGTTGTTTGGTTGAAAAAACATATGCCTAAGCTTATTTCTGCTAACCTAGGAAGGTTTATGCATAATAGACATATCACTAATAACATTTTTTTAGTGTAGGAATCTATTCACTCTAGTTTAACGACAAGGGAGGAAGGTATGATAATAAAATTATATTGGAAAATTCCTTTGACCAATTCAAGCATCCATTTCTCTTCAAGGTATTGAGTAAGTTTGGCTTTAGCTCTGCTTTTATCCATCCAATAACATCTCATATTAGTTCACCCTGGATCACTCCTCTTTTCAATGGAAATCCCACAACCTTCTTTCAAAGTAGAAAGGGATTGAGACAAGGATGTCCTATATCCCTCTTCATGTTTATAATTATGGTTGAATCTCTTAGTTGCAAGCTCGAACCAAAAAGGGTTGTTGGAAATTTACCGAGGATATAGATTGTTAGAGGAACTAAAATTATTAACCACTCTCAATTCAATGACACAATTTTTCTTGGTGGTGTATCTATAATTATAGCCTCGAGGTTTAAACATATCCAGGGCTCCTTTTTGGATGCATATGTAGGGGTAATCAATCACAAGAAATGTCATATTTTTGGATGTAATGCTAGCTTACAAGTATTCCACCCAATTTTTAGATTCTTCCAATTCCTATTGGTAGAAAATTGTTCTTCCTTTAGATATATTGGGATTCCTATAGCTTTAAGAAGCTCCTCCTCTCAGGCTTGGCAAAGTATTCTAGACAAAATCATGATCAAATTTGAACAATGGGGAACTCAATGGCTTAACCTTGTTAGGTGTATGGTCCTTATAAAGTATGTCCTTGCCGCCTTACCTCTATATCAATGCTCAAATCTATTGGCCCCCACCTACATCATGATTCATATCTCGATGAATATTAGGAAATTCTTATGGCATGGGGTTAGATCCAATTAAAAAAACATCCCCTTATCAATTGGAAAATTGTGAGAAGTCTGAACAACTGGGGTGAACTTCGAATCAAGGACCCAACATTAATGAATGTGGTTATGGGAGCCAAATTATTATGAAGGATGATTATGGGAAAGCTAGCTTGGTGGGAAAAGCTATTATGGAAAAAATAATTCATAGGATCGAGATTAACATGTGTAGAAAATCCATTGAGAGAAAAAAAAGGTTCCCCGACCTTGAAGCTTCTAAAAACTCCAATCCCTATTATCCTAGAGAATCTCACTTGGATCCCAGGAAATGGAAAAATTATGAAGATTTGGGAGGATAGGGGAAAGCGTATTTTTCAAGCAGAGAGGAACTAGTACCCATTAAACATTGGATGGAATACCAACACATACAAACCCTTTTAAACATATTTGATTGGGATAAATCCACTGGAAAATGGTTAGGCTAGAAATTTGGCTCCCCTTTGGATCCTTTAACCCCTCTAATAACTATTATTGCCCAGGCAACTTCAATTGTGCTCCTCAATATCTGTCAAAAACATATAGCAAGGGGTGGGGAAATTCTCTCTATTAGGTAAGAAAAGGATACCTATCTCAACTGGAGGTGACTCACCTTCTTTAGTGTTATGAGGAAAATCTCTCTATGGCTAGGGGTAAACCACAACAAATGGAATGACACCCATAAATCAACTCTAGTCTCAAGTATGCTATATAAACAGAAATGCTAATAAAAGAAGGCTAGAATCCTACCTCGTCTGGACGTCTGAGAAAGAACACAGTTGAGCTCACGATCCAAAGCTTGATACCTACAACTTGTCCTCAACATCCAAGATACACAAGCATATGGAAATTATATAGAATGTTAGCATATAAACTAGCATAATCCATTAACGTGTATAACAAATATGCCCATGGAAAGTAATACAAATATTCACGACATATAATTGGATGAGAAAATAGCATTGATATTAATGTAATCAACAGAATTACATAGGTGACAAACTTATGTAATGACACATATCAGAACCGGGAAACTAAGCCTCTCTAGTTGGGCCTTCACCACTTCAATCCTCCACAAAGGAAAGCTCACAAGTAGTAGGAGTAATTGATTTCCTCCTTCTCAAGATAGGAAGAGCTTGGGGGTTGAACACACAAGAAGTTCAGACTTTCAAAGAAAAAGGGATGCAGACTCAATATGTGGTGAAATTTCTCCAGAGTGTCTTTGCTCTCAATGATGAATGTCTTCAAAGATTGTATATGGCTCAATTTATAGCCTTCAAATGGAATTGAATGGTCGAGTCAGAGCTTTTGCAATATATGAAAGGTCAAGGATCATGGATCTTGTGACTTGGCATGGAAACCTGACATATTTTTTAATTTTTTACCACAAAACCTGATGTACACGGGCTATAATGGAGAAAAATGTGTATACATGAGTTGTCTAACTGTGGCCCACGTATATGTACAAAACTTTGAATTTTTACTCTCGAATGAGTAAAATGGGGAATTGGATTCTACAAAGGGAAAGGGAAGGCCATCAAAGCAAGATTCATGGAGTGTGGAAAAAATTGCTATAACACTTAGAGATGAGATCTCTGGAAAAAATAATGGAGTAGTGATGGCCTGCCAAAGATCGATATTTTTTGTTGGATCTTAGCTCATGGGAAAACTCTCATAGCAGAAAATTTAAAAAATAAAGGAGTGGTTGGTCCCTCTCAATGCGTCATGTGTGATAATGTTAAAGAGACGGCGTGTCACTTATTATTTGATTGTAATTATGCCAAAGCAGTTTGATTGTATGCATTTTCTAGGTTAAATCATCGAATAAGGTGGCATCAATCCTTGGATGAACTCTTCCTGCACTGGGGGAATATTTATAATGGGACTTTCAAACATAAGCCAATATTTAAAAGAATCCAAGAAGGTCTCCCAAAATTTCTTTGTTGAAATATTTGTCTTGCCAGAAATAGGAAAATCTTCTACAATGAATGGTGTAAGATGCTTCAAACATCCTTAAAGGCCTCGACTCTCCTATATGAATACATTCAATATAGAATCAAAACACAATATCGAACATTGGATTGCTTGGAGAAATCCTAGTTAATGCAATTCAAATTGTCACAAAATGGCCCATCCTCATACGCTTCTAAAGTCAAATCACTTCCCCAATGCTTGATCAAGAAAGAGCCCTCTGAATTTCTAGACTCAAAGTCTCAACAACACTCTTTTTATATGTTCTTTGATGGATATTCCAAAAATAATCTTGGGTGGAAGGTGCGGGAGGGAGTCTCCATGGTCTCGAAGGAAACAAGGTTGTCTATTACACCTAGGGGCTATGGAATTTATCGAACAATCTAGTTGAAGATTACTCATTTTGTCAAGGTCTCTCCATTGAAAAGGATGAAGGTATAAATATTATGACAGTGTTTGGTAACTCAATGTTGGTTATCAAATAAATGGTCAACCTAGCTAGGCTAGGGGGGGGATCAAATTGAATTCAATCATGTCCAAAATCAAGTAAATCCTTCCACATTTTTAACAGTTCTTGTTCTATCACATAAAGTGGAAAATGAATGAAGAATTCGATCATTGAGCAAAGGTTGCCACAACCTTAGATTTAGGTGTCCTAAATAAAAATGGGTTAACAAGTTATAGGTCAATCCCATGATTTATTTGGTACTGGTTATTTATTGGCACCCAACCCAATATGCAAGTCTCATTAAGCAATAGTTGGAGGCGACTTGGAAATGATGGTGCGTGGAGGTCTTTCCACGACACCATATGATTTGGTAGGATTCACCCATGTCAATTCAATGCATAGGTTTAATCTTCAGAAACATATGTGGGAATATGTTGATTCAACAAGCAACTGTGGGAATTTTTCCAGACAATTCTCCTTGGGTATTGTTGGACCTAGAAATTGGAAGCAAGTTCAATGTTGCAATAGAGGTGCATTGGGTGTGTTGGAGTGGATATGGAAAACCTTTAGGTGGGATAAATTATGTTCAAAGGTGTTTGAGGGTGGTGATTTTGGGTTGCAATGGGCCTCCAATGTTGGTAATATCATATGCTTTGGCCAGGAAATTCATGGTCTCTCAAACTTTCTCCTTGAATTCAACTATTTCTAATTTCTTTGAAATTTCATTTTAGAATAGTCAAAGTAGAACAAATTTGGAGCCTCTTTTCCTTCATTGGTATGGAAGTTGGTTTTATAGTTTGGGGTTTTTTACTTTGCATATTTGGACAATTGTTTCTCCTTTCTCATTTAATATGTTCATTGTCTTTGCAAGTGTGGAAGGTATAACAAAGTCTATCATGGAAAATAATGTCATTAGATAAATTAGGAAGGTTCTTCACGAGCATGAAGAAATAAACCAGGAAAACAACAATGCTCTTATGCTTATTTCCTCAAAACTTGCAGAGCTTGAGTAAGCCAACGCCACACATAGTACTAACATAATGATTCTTCTTCTTCTTCAAAAACAAGGAATTGATTCTCTAGAGATTTAGTGCAACACACTCCAATCATTAGTCCTATCTCGACACGTGAACTCTATCTCCTTTTCCTCCAATAACCATGACATGGGAACTTATTCCAAGCTAGTGTAATGGAAGATGATACAACTCACCAAAATCATGATCCTATGGAGATCAAAGGCCTAATTTTGCTTCATTCGGGAGAGGAACAAGAAGCACAAGGCAAAGCCCAATTTTGACTAAGGAGAATGTCATGTTGAATTGTTTGTATCTTGTCTCAATATGTTAAATAGGTCACTGGTAGAAATACGTGGAACTCTTGTTTGGAAAAGGCTCTACTCATTATAATTATTACTAAATAAATTTGTATAGTTTTGGTACAATCTCTGAATTTCGTTGAATGTAATCACTACTAGCTTCAACGCAACCATCTTTTGAAGAAATACAAATTTATGTTTCGGTTAAAAAAATAATAATAAGTTCTCCCATTCCATGAGTGAAAAATAATATAGGTTGTTAAAATTTATTTTTCTTCTTTCAAATATTTAAGTTTCGAACTCAACTTTATGTGTTATGTTTATCTAGGTTTTAAATAGTTAGGCTTTCTAGAGTATCACTTTGGCTTATTTTACATTGTGTCAGAGTCTATTGTTCATATTGTTTTATGGGCAAGATTTTTTGTGCTCGATACAAGTACTAAAGGGTCTAAGTCTTTCCAATATTTTACAGGGTTTGTGAATGAGTTATGTATCATACGACTTATCTTTTCAATCTCATTTAAGTTATAAATTATTTTGTTTCCCCTAAGTCTACATTTTAAAATTTCTTGTAACTTTGATATGAGGTCTAAAAGTCATTAATCATGAGTACAACAGTCGCAAGCCAAGATTGTATGTGTAGATTTTTAATACGAGAGCTGAGACTTCCAAACATTGTCATGATCATTGATTATTTTGGTATTCGTAGTGCTTCATTAGGAGATTCTTTCCCAAGTTAAGCTACTTTAAGTATCTAAAAATGCACCTCAATTTTTGGTTTGGGTATCTTGGTATTAATCCTTGTAAAAATTTCAAAGCCAAAAGTCATCTTTCAACCAGAGATATATGAAAATGAAGGGATCAATGAAACCTTGACTTCATTAATGTTTAATAATAACAAAAAGAGAGATTCTCTTATGATTCTTGTTTACATGATACAAGGAAATGATTAATGGTCTTCTTGCAATGTTTGGGCACTCACTAGAGGCATGGAACTATGGAAAGGATTAAAATAAATTATTTCTCCTTTATATCTCAAAACTTCTTTAATGGTGTGTTTGCTAGTGGAAGGTTGATAAATATTAATTTGATAGCGTAATGTTATGTGTTCAATATTAGTGAGATATTTTCTAAACCTTAAAAACCTCCAAGGTCACTTGGAGAGATGCTTCAAGTTCGAGAGGTCAAGATAATTCAAATCTTCATATTTTTTCAATTCTTACAAGTTCGACTAAGGACTTGAAGCTTCATTACAAGTAAGACAGGGAGGTTGTAAGACAGGGAGGTTGTGGGTCCTTAAGTTTTTGTGTTGCACACCCCCTTGTCATGAACCAAACCTCGTATTCCAGTGGATTATATAACTCTTCAAATCTGCAAGGAAGAGCATCACTTTATACAACATAGCTAATATCTATATGGTAGTGGGTTTCCACATCAATAGGACAAGGCCTTGTAAGGAAGAGGAATGAGGATGGTTTTTGACTTGATAATTACAAAGACATGTGGCGACATTGTAATGCAAGACATCGTAATAATTAAGTTAACAAAGTTGGCTCATCAAATGCATTGACCAGTCAAATGATGCCATGTGGCATTATGAAATCAATAAAGGAAGACATATAGAAATTTTAAAGGATGCCACGTAGTAGTGTTGTACATCTTATGGTTATGCCAAAGAGCCTCTTTTCCTTGAAATTTTTTACAAAGTCTTTGTCTCATTATACTTTAATGAGAAGTTTCAATAGTCTCTATAATATTTTGGGTTTAAAGGTGAGAAGATTATACTTTAACTTAAAGTTTCAATGGGCTCTATAATATTTTGGGTTTAAAGGTTAGAAGGTTAAATCGTTCTTGTACATTTTTACTTGCATAGGCTCTTTCCTTGAGTTGATCGGGAACTTAGTTCTATTTCATGGTGCTCTTTAGTCCAAGGAGCCACGTGGATTTAAGCTCTTATGTTCTTAAAACTCACAACATTCCCTACTAGCTTAAATTTAATTTAGAGCTCTATTTTACGGTGTTTTGGGCTCAAGGGGAGATGGGTGTATTTAAGGACTCTTGTAGGCCATTAAAAAAAGCCATCAAATAATATTCTCGTACGAATGAGATCTTTCCATGTAATGCATATTTAATAGGACAAGTAGTGTTGACTTGGATCAAGGGCTAGGTTAAAGAGACATGTGATAGAGGCCGATGTTAATGATTTTAGCAAGGTTGACTTTGCGAGTACGTGGACCAATTATAAGGTTCCACATGGCATGATGATGTTAATATTTACAAGATAGATGACAATTATAAAAGGTGTTAGGTAGCAATATCTTGCATATCTAAAGGTAATCCAAAAAGCCATTTTTTTATCAACGATTTTTCCAAGTTATTTACTTATGATATTTCAAAGGAAGTTTCACTAGGGCCTGTAAGGTTTTGGGTCCAAACTGTTAAGTAAATGTTTAATTTTATGCTTTGATTTACATAAACCATTCCACAAACTCGACCCTTGATTTTATTACATTTCATAACTTTTCGAGTTCATATGTTTCGATAATCTAGAGTCGTCATGTCTTCAATATGTAAAAATCCTCCAATGTAGCTAGTGAGAAATCGTAGAGTTTAGTGGATTTTGGGTTTAAAATAAGGAGAGTGGATTTGAAGGCTAAACAAATAATTGCATAAAGGTCAAAATATCCTCAAGAGTATAAGGCCATGTCATATGGAACTCATTGGGAGTGACACAATGAGTACTTATAGAAGCATCGTTATTGAGGCTAGTATGATGTGGATGAATTTGAAAGCTTCACATAGAGAATATAGAAATTTCCATGTCATTGGAATGAAGTCTATAGTGCCAAATGGAAGGGATTTCATTCAACCATATTCTTCCATGTGGCGGAGTGAAATCAATAAGAATTCAAATTAGTAGGACAAATGGAGGTTTCAGAAAGTGCCACATGACATTGGTGCACTTTAGATACTTGAGAGGTCTCAAGGTTCTTTTTATTGAAAACTTAGCTAAGTATCAAAGGTTGTGCTTAAGACCATATGAAAATGAGTCCTAAAGAATTTTGGGTATGTGGGTATGGGGGTTTCCCCCTCTATGTTCTTCAATCATGTAAGTATTCCCATGGATCTGACCTTGAGTGTTCATTTGATTGAATGATGTTGCAAGTCCATAAATCAAAGAGATTCAACCTTCTATGTTTTGGGATTGTAAGAACCCCTCCATAGACTCAATGCTCCATTGTTGTACTCTCTATAGTATTTTGAGTTTGGGAGTGTTTAAAATCCAAAATAAAATGAGACAAGGGATCACAAAGCCACCAAAACATCACTATATCCACTCAATAACCTCCACATGGTAGACACATCAATGCCACCAAAGCATGATTCAACATCCATTGGTCATGTTGTAAACCAATCAAGCACTACCACGTGGCAGTGGGCCTCAACACAAGAAAATTGTAATAGACATTAATTGGAAATAAGATGAAAAGAAATAATGAGAACAAAGTCCATTGAAAGCATTTGGAATAAAGAAGTGAAGTTGTTCTTTGTTGATAGCATCACCACTTCAAGACTCATTGATGAACTACTTAACCTACAACCAATGCAACCACTTTGGTTGAATTCACTCACGGTCTCTTGACAACTAATATTTAGCTACACAACATGGAGATCTAAGTAAATATCTTGAAAAAACCATGGAGCCACCAATCTAAGCCTCCTGGGAGAAATACATGGGAATAGTGGTTAGATATTAATGCAATTACCTTTCTCAAATAAAATGATAGGAAATAAGAAAGTTTATGTCCAATTTAAGACCATGAAATGCAACTAATGCTTATCATATCTTTGTTAGTTAGATTATAAGTTTTCTTCACTTATTTAAGTGAAGGAATATATTAACAAAGAATATTTTTTACACTAGTTATATTCAATTGTTGATTGGTGACTTTTGTTTGTTACCTTATTGTCCATATCATTACTTATATTTCTATTTCAATATTTTGAGTCATTGAACTACTACTAGAAATTCCATAACAACACTTTATCCTCTACTTTTATTACAAATTATATTTTTGATAGTTGAGGGTGAATAAGTGTTATGTTGTGATTTTGTAATATTTAGAATTAATTGTAGTTTGAAGGAAACAAAATGTTCAATTTCTTAGACCTTGTTAATTGAGCCTTGATT
>ML796563.1:84829-130163 GCA_009831015.1 Picea engelmannii
GGCAATAAATAAATTGAGAGGAGTTAAGTTTATTTATAATTAACCTTGTTTATGGTTGTCCATTCAAAAAGGTTTCATTGAAATATTATTGTTTTTTAACCAATATTTCAAGATGTTAGTTTGGGTGATAACACAATCTTAAACTTGCATAATTACACTGCCCCTATAGAAGTCGAGGCAACAAATAAAGGAATGTAAGATAATTATATCTAAAAAAATGTTCCTTTGTCTCAAAACCATGATACTCTATGAATGTGTCTATCTTTTATAATTGAGAATAAAATATATACCCTCTAATAATCACTATATATTATTTCTTTAGGAATAATATATATACTCCTTCAAAAAAAATAAGCATTATATACTTCCTCTTCGAATATATATATATATATATATATAATGAAAAATGAAAACTAATTTGAAGTCATATAAATTCTCTTATCCTTGAAAGATGGTTTTGAATTATCAGTAAATTTGAAAAAAAAAAAAATTTGAAAACTTGATTAGGCTCGTTGTAATTTGCCACATCGTCAAGAGATAATTATAAATGATCAATAATTCAATAGATAGTTCTAACTTGCCACACCCTCAAGAAAAAGTTCTAAATGATCAATAATTCAATATGAATCTTGATTCTCAAAGAAAAAACAAAGTAATTATACATTAATTAAAAGAATGTATTAATAGCCCCCGAGATGTAGAATAGTCGGTGATGGTGTGTACTGTTAAGGCACTTCACTATGTGAATTCTTCGGTTCGAAACCCTCGACTTACCTTGTGTGTCGCATGAGAGGTTGTGTTGGCATGCTTGGAGGTTATAGAGGTAGCAGTCGGATAACACAACCACGTGTCACGCGAGTATGTACCCGACTAGTTGTTTATTCCGCTAATCACCAAAAAAAAATGTATTAATAAGTGTTCCCTTGCCATTTTAATTTCATGTGATCCAACTCTTATATTCATAGCAAAAATGATTAATTCTACCTTCTACAACATTTTTTATGATAGATGATTAGCTATATTGTGGTATGTTTGATAAAAAAATTAGTACAACACTTTTTACAATTAGCTATGTTAGTTATAGTGTAGTATGTTTGATAAAAATTTAGAAACGAGGCCCACCATGTGATATTTTTAGTGATTAGCTATATTGTAGTATGTTTGATAAAAATTTAGAAACGAGACCCACCATGTGATATTTTTAGTGATTAGCTATATTGTAGTATGTTTGATAAAAAATTAGAAACGAGACCCACCATGTGATATTTTTAGTGATTTAAATATGATTTAATTCTTAAACTAATGTGAAAAAAGAAAAACTAGCACATATATTAAAAATCCTCTTGATATGAAGCCAATCGATTAAAAAACAATCTCCCTCGTTGGAATAGAAATTCTAATTGAGATATCATATCCAATCTATTTTTAATGTGTTTTCATGATGAAGAGGGAGCGAGAAGGTTGATTCCTTCCTTTAATGTAACAAAGTTTGTTTGATTTTTTTTTTGTTTTTCACGCAGAAAAAAAATGGTTTCATTGTTATTCTATTAAGAATCAAGTGAACCTTTCCCTTACATATAGTTCAAAAAAGTTGATGATCTTGGAAAACATAACAAATTCTTGATAGTTTATATAGAAAATAAACTATTCAAAAAATGTTGATGTTGCCTTCAATCTAGTAGCTTCATGCTAATTACAAAATATAATATTCTTGTCTTATCAAAAAAGAAATTTCCATCTATAACATATGGTCTTTGCTTGTTTTGTCTTTAAAATAGAAGATAGCTATATTCATTAACAACATCTCCATTTATAGATTCTTCAAAATAAAGTCTTCCCAAAGGACAGTTGAGTGCCTTCTTTGAGAGTGAATCTGCTACAATGTTGAGCGCCCTGTGTACATGTATAAATTTGATTCCATCGGAATTTGTTTTTAGACTTCTAATTTGATCTTTCCAGTTGTTCAAAGATAATATATTCAAATTTGAATTGTCATTTATCCAGTCAATGGCCACCTTGGAGTCTCCAGCTACCATCATTTTTTTTATGGACAATCTAGATGCCAAGTGTAAGAGGCCGCATAGCCCCAAGACTTTTGCTTTCGTATTATTTCCTTGTCCACCTACAAAGTGTGCTCTGAAAAGGTGTTTTGAATTGATTTTGAGAAACATTCATATGCCACAACGATCATCAACAGCTACACCATCAAAGAATCCTATTGGATTGTCATCAAAGTATATTGGATTTAGTATGTAATCAAATTTGTCATCTTCACATGCCCCATTGTGTTCTTTGATAGAGAGAAGGATTTTTGTGACTATCCTGGAATCTTGTCTGTGCCAGTTTTCAAAAAATAATTTATTCATGTACTTCCATATGCCCCAGATTACCATAAAAGGAATATGTTTCAACTTTGGATATCGTGTGAACCATTGAAGCATATTACTTTCTAAAGAGGAACAGCTCCAAGTATCTGGTATTTTGAGGTAAAATAAGATCTCTTTCCATATGTATTAAGTAGTTTCACAATGCAAAAAAATATTTGAAGTTGTCTCTTCATCTCTTAGGCAGAGACTACATACCGAAGGACCAATGCCTCCCCTTTTCCTATAATTTACTCTAGTAAGAATAAAATCCTTCAGACAAAGCCACATGAAACATATAATTTTAACTGGTATTTTTACTTTTCAAATAGGCTTATACCACCATCTGATATCTTCTATAGTATTAGAGGAAGTAATGGATTGGTATGCTAGAATGGTTGTTACAGTGCCCATTGCCTTGTTCCAAGACCAGACTATCTTATCCTTTGTATTGTTCAGAGAGATTCCACTGCTTTTCAACACTAAAAGGGAGTTGTTCCATTCTGTAGCCATCTCCCTTGTTAAATCGAGGTGGATAGCCTCAAGCCAACTCTGTTTATTACCAGCATCATTTGTTGTGGCCACATGTGCTAAAGTGTAGATATGTTTGTTGTTAAGATGTTGAATTAAGGGGCTCGAGAGCCTGAAAGAAGCATTATCTCCTATAAACAGATCCATCCCAAGTATGACTTGTTTACCACACCCAATCAGCCCGGCCAACCATCATTTTATAATATGCAAAGAGGCCATTAAAAATTTTCAAATGTTTGAGGCTACCAGATACTTATAATCGGCTTTACGCAACCAGGAAGTCAGGTCTATCCCTTTTAAATATTTTTTTAAGGAGCTCACTCCACAGTCCTTTTCCGAAAAGACCTCTCCAACAAGATTTGGCTGCCAATGATTGTGCAAACCAGAAAATATTATGTATACCCCATCCTCCATATTCCTTTGGTCTAGCGATGTTTCGTCACTTTGAAAGGTGAAAGCCTATAGTTTTTTATGCTCCTCTCCAAATAAAATTTGCAATAATTTGTTGTATCTTATGTAGTATTGTTGAAGGAATCTTGGCTAAGCTAAGACATTATACAGGGAGACTTTGAAGTACAGATTTTTGCTAAAACCAGTCTTCCTCCTAAAGATAGCCAACGGAAAGTCCAGCTACTGATTCTCTTCTCAACTTTTTGTATCATCCAATTTTAATCTGCCACTCTATAGTTGTTGGGTTTTAGATAAAAACCCAAATATTTCATACCTTTATCCATGCTAATTAAAGGTATATTGTAAGCTGTTTATATCCTTTGTTCCAGGATAGGATCAATGTTTTGTGCAAGAAAGCATGATTTTTGGCAGTTAACATCCATACTGGAAGCGAGACAAAAACTTGATAAAATATTTTTAAACTCCATCCAGTCTTCAAATTTTCCAATTCCTAAAATTAGAACATCATCAACAAAGAACAGATGTGAGATTATAGTCTCAGTAGCAAATTTGAGTCCATGAAAATTCTCTACTTCCACTGCCTTCTTCAAACATCTTCTTAAGCATTCCACAACCAATAGAAATAAAAGGAGGGAGAGTGGACATCCCTAATGTAGCCCTCGATAACTCTTAAAAGAATTTGTAGGGGATCCATTTATTAAGATTTCCATGTTTACAGAGTTTCACAAGCCATGATCCATTGGGACACCTCCCATTTTTACCCAATCTAGATTAATAACATTCGTAGAAATTGTCAGCTTACTTTATCATATGATTTTTTTAAGTCCAGTTTAAGTATAATTGAACTCATCTTCTTGGATTTAGCAGTGTGCAAACACTCTTGTGCTATCCCCACAGCATAAAAGATTAATCGGTCCTTAAGGAAACTAAATTTTTCTATGGAGATACAAGATGCCAATTTCTCTTTCATCCTTGATGCAATGATTTTAGAAATTACTTTATATACAAATTTACAGAGGGAAATAGGCCTAAAGTCATGAAAGGAATTTCGATTGCTCACTTTGGGGATAAGTGCAAAGAAAGTAGCATTGAGAGCGTCGGGTATAAATCATTTGCATCTGGATTCCTCAATCGCCTTGTGTACATCCTCCCCCATTAAATAAAAAAAATCCTGAAACAGTTCATGGGTCCACCCTTTCGGGCCTGGGATTTTATCCTTTGGCATTGCATTGATAGTATCCTTAACTTCTTCTAAGGTGACAAATTTTCCAAGTTCATCACTTTCTGAATCATTGAAAAACTTGGGCATATTTTGTAGCACTTTAACTTGATTGACAAAATCTTTTATCACTATCTCACTATATTGGTCTTTAAAATGATTAAAAGCAATCTATTTTATATGATTGCCTGTTGTTTTGTGTCATCCAGTATCATCAACAATATCCCAGATAGTGTTCTGTGATCTTCTTTGTGTGGCATATTTATGAAAAAAAATTGTATTTTTGTCTCCCTTATCTATCCAGATTGTCGGACTTATGAGCCTCCAAGTGGCTTCTTCAAAGGATAGTATCTTATATTTTCTTTGTTTAAGTGTCCTTAGTAAGTCCAATTCTTCCTGTGCAAACACCTAAGTCATGCAGTGCTCAAAAAGATCTGAAATTTTTTCTTCAATATGTAGGAGTTATGTGTGCATGTGAGTTTTTTTGTTCCTCTACCATAGTATCACAGCTTTCTTAAGATTCCTCAATTTTTTACACAGTAGTTGTATTGAAGAAGAATCTGACCAATTTCTCATTGAATGCCATGTTTCCCTTATAAGAGAAGAAATCCCGAGATCAGAAATCCAAGAGTTGTTGAACTTAAAGGGATGTGCACTATTTTGGGAACACATCTCCAATTGTAAGCAAATCGGGTTGTGATCCGAAATGGAAGAATTTATGACCCGGGATCTAATTATTTTATGACTGCTAAGGAGAGATTCATTCAGTAGGAAATGATCCAATCTTTTCGAGATGCATGTTATTCCATCTCTACCATTTCTCCAGGTAGGAGCCAATTTTATCGGTTGGATATCCACTAAACCGGAGGAAAGAACAATCCTAGAGAAATATTTTGCAAGGGGATCACTTCTGGCATGTTCCCCCCATACCTCTCGATCAGTGAGAGTGAAATTAACGTCACCACCCACTAACAAGCCTTCTTCGCCACCCACTAAAGTTTGTTTGATTATCATTGAAGTAGAATTTAATCCAATTTAGTATAAATTAGTATTAAATTAGTATAACTTAGTATTGAAGCAGTAATGTATATTTTTTTTAGGTAAAAAAATTAGTTCAATTTGTTATTATCAATGTTATTGGACATTTAAATAATTATGTATCAAATATTATATACTTAGGGATTTATTAGGAATCTCATACACAAATATAGGAAAAAATTCTCTTAACTTACTATCAAAATTTCTCAAAAAATAATCATATATATTTCTCACTTAATATTTAATTTGAATAGTGTATAAATCAAGCATGTGAATATGGTATAGAACAAATATTCTCTTCTCGGTATTTACACGCTCCTCCTCCTTTCCTAATGTTGGAGACCTAATTTTTTATATAGATGGGATGAGTGAGGTACCACTAGCCATTATTACATTTCTTTGGTTAACAATACCAATCTGCTTCTACACATAAATTTTATTTTTTCAAAATCATTTCAACAACAATAACCACCTATTCCAGAATTTGTTCATATGTACAAATGAATAATGTAAATATTTTAGAAACATTAAAACATATAAGGTATTTTGTTCATATGTACAAATGAATAATATAAATGTTTTAGAAACATTAAAACATACAAGGTATTTTGGTGTAGTCGGTTATCACATCAGTCTTACATACTAAAGATCCCCAGTTTTTTTTCAGAAGAAAAATGGCTCAAGCTTATATTAATGATATATATAAAAATTTACATCAACAATATAGAGGTCCTAAGAAGATGGAACAAGGGATCTAGCAGGATGAAAGAAATTCTCAGTCTTCACAATGAGGAAATAAAGAAGGTCCCGGACAGAAAGGAATCAGACCTGTAATTGACTCCATAATCAATAGTGGATTTGAAGACGGAAATAGTGATCAAGAAAGACTATTACAGCAAAGTATTCTTCCTTTATTTTTATTTTCTTTTTTAAAGACACTTATAGTTTGTTGTGGTCCTTCGATTCCATTGATCCAAGTGAAATAAAACAAAATGCCCTTCGGAGCTTCGAGGGTTCTTTTGGAAAGACTATCAGCTTCTTTGTTTGTTTCCCTGTAAATATGTTGAAAGTAGGTTCCTTGGAAATTTTTCTACAAGTCTTGAACTCTGCACTTCCAACCTTCAATTTTGGTGGCATGAAGTTTTCCTTTCCGTTGTAGCCACTTGATAATGACCTTGGAATCCCCCAATAAGTGAAGATGATGTAAATGCAATACATTTTCCATTATGAAGGTTGCCCACGCTCCAACTAATTCGACCTTCGTGTTGGAGCCATCTCCGCAATTGAAAAACCATCTCACCTCCGGGGAATTAGGAATTTTCAAGTTTTCCCCAGCACCACAGCTTCTTCCCCCATTAATGGATGTGTCGTCGAAGAAAGTAAGCGAATATCCATGGATAGGACATATCGGACTCAGTCTTATAAATCCGGGTCTATTTTATGTTTGTGTGTATGAAAGCAAATTTAAAGTTCTAAGAATGACGGCATTAGATGAGGGGATCTTACCTTCAAATAAAGCTTTGTTGCGCTCCTTCCACAAGAACCAACACAAAAGGACTGGCAGTTTTTTTTTAGCAGCTTAGTTTTGTGTCCAATTCACCATGCAATCATTTAAATTATGCCCCTTCCATTCCAAGTTTAAGTTCAGAAAATTAATACAAGAGTACCAGATCACCTTTGTAAACTGGCAATGGATGAAGAGATGCGCGTTATCTTCAGTTGTTGCTCTGCAAAGGTAGCAGAAGCCTGGGCCTACCCATCCCTTTTTTAATAAATTATCCCAAGTGAGAATGCTTTGGTCCACTGCCAGCCTGAAGAAAAGTATAATCTTTAATTACAGGTTCCACTTCCAAAGCTTGAGTTTCCAGACGAGAAGATTTGGAAGGGAAAGTAAAGAAAAAATAGCCTTGTAGAAGTTTTTGACCGAGATTTCACCTGAAGAGTCGCCTCCATTCCAAAGTAATTTGTCCTTTTTTGTTTGTTGGAGCGTAATCCCTGCTTGTCCAAGGTTAGTCGTGTACTTGTTCCATTCTAAAGCTTGATTTCCCATGAATACAAGGTCCCTAAGACTCTTCCATATCTCGGTGTGGGTTATAAAATTCATACCTGCTGAAGCATGTGCCAATGAGAGGATGCACCGGTTCTTTAAAATAGATAAGAGATCCTTTGAAAGATGCGCTCTGTCCCCCAAATCCAAAATGGTACCTCAGCCAACTTTCACTTGTAAACCAGATCCTGGTCGCCAGCTATTCCAGTGATTGATGTCAGGAAAGGCGTGCCTTAGACTTGTCCAGATTTTAGATGTTGGACGGCGAAGGTGTGAGAGGTTCCTAAAGTAATCGATGACTGATGCGTTGTGTAAATATTTGTCAAAAAATACTTGCTGCCAGATGTTGGGATGAGTTAGCACTCTCCATAGTGTAGACACGAGCAAAGCCAGATTGAAGAGGGGCAGTTTAAGAAATCCCCAGCCACCTTGTTTTTTTGGGTCTCGAGAGATCCTCCCATTTGCACAGATGGTATTGATGTGCTTCCTGGTGTCCGGTCCACAAGAATTTATACATTAATATTCTGATTTTATTCAAGATCAAGCGTGGCAGGGATTCTAAGGACATCCAATAAAGGTTTTGTCCTTCCAGAATCGACTTTAGAAGGATAAAATGGCCTCCCAATGAGAGCCATATGTTGCTCCATTGGTTGATTTTGTTTTCCATTCTTATTACCAGCCAATTTCAATCAGCAGCATGATGAGTCCCTGTTTTCAAAAAGTATCCAAGATACCAGAAGCCCGAGGAGAGTTCGTTGAAGGTGTAAAGGAAGAAATTTTCTGAAGTAAGACAGTTCAGTCTCTGTGATACCTTTGTGGTTTATTGTCAATTTTAGTGGATTGACAGTCAGACCTGACACTTTGCAGAATAGTATGATCAGGAATTAATTTCCATTCGGAGAGGGTCGCCTTAGATAAAATGAGTACATCATCTGCGAAGAGTAGATCTAGGATTCTGGTCAGGCTGGATACCTTAATCCCTGAAAGTAGACCATCAGCAAAGTTTTATTTTAATAAAAGGTTGAGTCCCTCCATCACTAGAACGAATAGTAGAGGGGATAAAGAACATCTCTGCATGACCCCCCTTCCACTTCTGAAGAATTCAGAGGCCTCTCCATTGATGAGCACCACAAAGGAAGAAGAGGTGACACAAGTTATTATCCACTTAGTCATATGTGGCTCCAAACCAATTTTGTGCAGGATGAGTCTGAGGAAATCCCAGTCAATACAATCATATGCTTTTTTCAGGTCCAACTTTAGTACTAGAGATTTCAGTTTATATTTTTTGATGTTGTGTAAGCACTCATGGATTGTGCCTATGGTATCTTGGATGCGCTTGCCTTTCAGAAAGCCTAATTGTTCAGTGGAGATCCTTCCAAGAGTATGGGGATCAATCAGTTTGCTATGAGTTCAGAGAGAATCTTATAACATAAGTTGCACAGTGAGATAGGTCAATAGTTATCAAAGGTCTCTGGTTGATTCGCCTTTGGAATGAGGGTCAGAAAAGTATCATTTATACCTCCATAGACTATTCCCCGTCTTATTGAATCTTCAACAAATGCTAGAAGATCTTCTCCTACCAAGTCAAAGAAGAAGATGAAGAATTCGATTGCCCAACCATTTGGACCCAGACTCTTTTCCTTTTTGAAAAGGAATAAAATGACTTCAGTTCTTCAATAGTAACTGCATAGTAAAGAGCAAGTGAATCCTCCTCATTGACCATCTGAGGGAAAAGATCAGCCAGCTTGTAATGATCAACTATGTCTGGAGAGGTAGAAGCTTTGTAAAAAAAAATTAAAAAGGAGGTTGCTTCTTTCTTTAATAAATCCTGATCATTAATCAAACAGTCGATTTCAACTTTGATGTCCCAGACGAAATTTTTATTTCTGTTTCTGGAGGCCACATTATGAAAAAATTGTGTGTTGCGATCACCGCTAGCCAGCCAGAGAGCTCTATTACGCAGTCACCATTTTTCTTCTTCTTGGCGAAGTAAAGTGTTTCTTTCCAATTCCAGGTTTCTCAAATTGGTTTCAAAAACTTGACTGTTTGGATCCCCCAAGATATTGGTAGTGAGAGACTTGATTTCGGTTTCTAGGAAGACCAGCCTAGCTTTGTCTTTTTTTATTTTGTCTTTGTGCCAATTCTTGGTTTGTTGTTTCAGAACTTGAAGTTTCCAGACTAATTTCCTTTGAGCATTGAGTTTTGTATTGAAATTGGAATTGTTCCATAATTTTTTAACGATGTCCACGAAAGCACTATCTTCGAGCCAATGCCCATTGAATTTGAAAGGACAGTTTTTGTGCTTTGGCGGTAAGTTTAACTGAAAGCAGATGGGGGCGTGATCTGAAAAGTATGGGGATTCAACCCAAGTTTTGTAGTGACCGAGAGTAGAGAGGAGTTCTTCTGAGACCATAAATCTATCAAGCCTCCTGGAGATCGCGTTCTGGCCTAAGCGCCCATTGCGCCAAGTGGGAACGAGCTCGGGAGGTTTGATGTCTATAAGATTTTTTGAGGCGAATAAGTATTTGTAAAAATCATCAATAAAACCAGAAGGAGTCACTCCCCAGGCCTCATCCGAATCAAGGATGATATTAAAGTCTTTGGCCATGATCAAATTAGTGGAAGACAAGATACCACTATCTTTTAATTTAGTCCAGAAGGCTTTCCTGGTTGTACAAGGGTCGTAGATGTTAAGTAACGTTAGTTCCCAGTTGTCTAAAATCCTGAAGCCTACTAACAAAATGCCCCCCACAGAAAGATAGGGAGTCAGTTCAATTGGAAGTGGATCCCAAGCTACCAGGAGGCCCCCGGAGGTGCCTACTGCATTTACTGAATAAATGGCCCATGAAGGGCGAAAACCAAGAAAGAAATCTCTGGCTTTCTGGGTTGGAGCTAGAGTTTCTTGAAGGAAAACAATTCCAGGTCTCATTTGCTCCATCAAACGACGGAAGGAGGCAGATTTGAGGGTGCCTCCAATCCCTCTTATATTCAGAGAGAGAATTAACATTACTTTGCCCTTGCCAGGGCTTTCAGTGCTCTAAGAGGCCCAACATCTGTGGAAGAAGTAGAAAGATGAGAGGTATGTTCGGTTGACTATGAGAGTTTTTTCCAACTACTTCTAGTTTTGATCGGTGAGATTTCTAGCGTGATGCCCCTCGACCAGGAAAATATTTTCTCACCTCCACCTAGCTTGTTATTCGAACTTGAAGCTTCCAAAACACCCAATGGCTCAAGGATTTTCTTCCCCAAATAGGTAGGGAGAAGCGAGGTTTCGTTGATCTCCCGGCCAGTGGAGGTCAGGGAATCAAGGATAAGTCTGATTTTGGAAAGCTCTTCCTCCGGTTCCCTAAAACCAGGTAGGATAATATTCTCGAGAGCCTCTAACTGTGGGGAGGTGGAGGGTGAAACTGGGGAAGTGGAGAGTTCGGGGGAGAATTAGGCAGTAGAGGAAAAGTTGAGCTGGAAGGAAGAGGAGGAGTCGGTCTTGGCGCTGAGATAGAAAAAGAGGGAGACACCGCAGAGCTAGTTCGAAAGGAGGTTGGTTCTCCCGCAGAGCTTGTGGGAAAGGAGGTAAGTAGAGTGTGAGGTTCTAAGGTGTGAGTCTCTGGCACTATAGAGTTCGTCACATTCTGAGCTAGGGGGAGATTAGGCTTAGTAAAGGGAAATGGATTAGCACATCCTCTCTTAGACAAAGGAACACGGGAGGGCGGACGAGTTAAGCAATCTGAGGCATCCAGGATTTGTTTTTCCCACAATGTTAATGAAGAGTATACAGAAGGGAAAAAGTAGTGTAGCTTACCCAAAATAGTGTCCAGAGTCTCCAGGTGTGAGTCAGAGTTAGTAGGACTGTAAGTGGGAAAGTGGCTTGTGAATCAACTTCCATCATGTAATCTGGTGGGTCTTCCTGCAGTAATGTGTCTTCCGACTTGTCCTCTGTCAGTTTTCCTTTGCAGTCTCTCTGGAGATGTCTTATGCAATGACACCAGTTGCATCTGAAGGGAATCCCCTGGTAGTCCAGTTTTTGTTTTTAGTGTCGACCTCGCCAGTTAATGTCTAGGACTTCAGGAAGTCCCTCATGTATGTCTATCTCCACTAGAACTCTCCCAAGCTTCCTTAACGGACTAGTGAGGAATGAAGAGACCAGTGCAATGAAGTGCCCCAAAGCATTCCCTATGGCCTTGAAGGCCTCTTCATGCCATAAATGTAATGGCAAACATGGTAGGAGGACCCAAAGGTGTCTGAGTTGAAATTATTCGGTTTCAGGGTTGAAGGCTATCCTCCATTTTTTCAGCATCAGACTACTTTTACCCAGGACCCAGTACTGGTTAAGGAGTAGCCCAGCATCCTCCAGAGTGTGATGGATGAAGCCAAACCGGCCTATAGTAAGTAGGACTATCTCCGGAGTATATCCAAGGAGAGGTGTCCAAACTTTTATGACCTAGTCTGAGACAGGACTGTCCGCCAATGATGAATAAGCAAGTCTACCCACCAGACCACAGAGAGCCAGTCTGCAGGTATCTTTGAGACTCACGTCGTCACCGAGAACCATCCTTCTATCTTTCTTATTTGGTTTCCAAGGACTTTTTTTGGTTCATGTTTGGGCGGGAGAGGTAGATAGGTTTGGTGGTTTGTTTGCCAAGGAGGACTTCGGGGCTAAGATTTTAAGGTGGCGCTCAAGTTCAGCTGAGCCCTGCGACAGGGGGAAGTGTTTCAACAAAGGGGTGCTAACGTGTACAGAAGAAGGTAGGCAGGCCAACAAGGAATTCTGATCAGTGTGTGGGTCCAAGGCGGGAGAGAAAACGGTAGTAGGAACGATAGTTGAATGGGTAGACTGTCTAGGCAAAGGAGAGAGTAAAGATTGTTGACCTCCAGTGTCAGTAGTTCTGAATATTCCTTCCCTGAGCCAGTCAAGTTCGTCGGATGGGTTCATGAGTTCTTAAATATCTTTATGGAGCTTGTCAGGGTCCATAGAAACCGGGCTGAGTAAAAAACTAAAAATCACAGGTCATTCACGGGAATAACGCGGACACTTGACCAAAAAACGAGGAGGATTCAGTAAACGAGGAAGGGGGACTGTAGTGTTAGTAAGGAAGACAAAATAATGGGTCCCCTCCTGTGTGAAAGGAATATTGTGGTTGTATGGACGCCATTGAAGCTCTAAAAAACTTAAAACGGTGAGCACATCATTGATTCTGACCAAAGGTCCACAGTTTGAACCTTGGCAAGACCACTTCTCACAAATTTATGTGTTTTTCTCGTGAAAATATACGTGAAATTTTGCGAGTTACTTAAATTTCACTTACAGGAAGGCATTTATAACACAAATATTATTTGATAGTGATCTAAATATGACTTATGTAACATATTTCTTATTTGAGAGTGAT
The DNA here is from genome assembly GCA_009831015.1 of Picea engelmannii. Classification (NCBI taxonomy): domain Eukaryota; kingdom Viridiplantae; phylum Streptophyta; class Pinopsida; order Pinales; family Pinaceae; genus Picea; species Picea engelmannii. Next base: position 97,823 of record ML796563.1, read on the forward strand.
GATAATATTTTCAAATGAGTGGTATGTAAATTTCACTTATAGGAAGGTATTAATAACACAAATCTTATTTGAGAGTTATCTGAATGTGACTTTTTTTCCATGAGAAAAATACTCTTTATATTCCAAAAGGATATAAAATTTACATAAACCAAAACATACAGCAGGCAGCACTCTTTGGATGAAAAGAAAAAAAATCCTGAAAACTAAACATGTCAGTCAAGACTTGCAACACCAAATCTTATCAAAGACTTGCAGCACAAGATTAACATCTCAGATACATGACTGTCGCTTCCAATCAATGAGTTTCAGACTCAAGATGACCAAGAAAAATCAAATCTTGATCTTATTTAATGGACCTTCATTGCCATCCTCCCAGGCAGCAAAGGAAATGTGGCCCGAGGGAAGAAGCAAAGAGTTTTTTGATAAGGTATTCGCCTCGCTATTTTCTTCTCGAAAGATGTGTTTGAAAGCAAGATTTTTGTACAACAAGACAGCTTCTTTGGTTCTCTCTTTCCATCTTGCAAGAACCGCTACTTGGAAGTCAGCGAGACCATTTAACCAATCAATGATCAGTTTACAGTCTCCAAGAAGTATCAAGTCTTCGGTGTATCTGCTTGCCAAGACTAGAGAAGCCCAAGCACCAACAAGCTCTGCCTTTGTATTTGATCTAAGGCCACAGTTCAAAGTCCATCGAATACTGGAATGAGAGCTTAAGACAATTTTCCCCCCAGCTCCGCAAAGTGTACCTCCTTTTTGAGAGGCACCATCAAACCAGGCCACAGTTCTATCAGTAGGGATAGTCAAGGCAGGTCGACTGGTGGTTGAAGTCTTTATCACTGGTCTGTGGCTTGTTGCTTCTGCAAGGATAAGTTTTGTGATACTAGAAGAGGAAGGAGTCTTCTCTTGAAAAAGAGCTTCATTTCTCGCTTTCCAAACACGCCAGCAGAGATGGATAAGGGTCAAATTATGTGTGTTGTTTTCCTTGAACCAGATACGCATACAGTCTTGAATACTGGAACCCGACCAAGGAAAGGGGATCTTCAGCACGGATTGGAGACCAGTCCAGATCGCTCTAACGAAGGGACAAATGAAGAACACATGGAGCGTTGATTCGTTGGCCGACTTGCAGAAAATACAACGGCTCGGGCCCTCCCAGCCACGAGATTGCAATTTATCCCACATTAGTAGTTTGTTTTCAATCAGGGTCCAAGTGAAAAGTTTAATTTTCAGGGGGTAGTCATCTTTCCAAATTCTAAGTCTCCAGCTGTCTTTTATAGGTTTCTAGCAACTTAAAGTCAAAGCAAGATATACATTTTTTACCTTGAGATGTCCCGAGCCATCTCCGCCCGTCCAGCTAATAGTATCCGGTTTCTTTTGAAATCTTAGGCCCAATTCTTTGATAGTCTTGATGAATCCATCCCATTCGAATAGAAGCTCAGGCGCAAGTTGAAGATCTGCTCCGCTGATCCAAGAGTCTCCTAACGGACCTTCTGTTGTCTAATAGCAGCATTGGTTCAAAAAGATAATATTTTTTGCTTGTAGGTGCGCTAGAAGAGGGGGTGAGAGAATGAATTTACTCCCCAATCCAAGGAAGCTATCTCTGCCAACTTCTATTAGGCAGCCATTTCCCGGAATCCACGAGATCCATTGTAAAAGAATCAGAAGAGAGGAAAGGAGATGTTTCCAGATTCGAGAACCTTTAAAGGGGTTGCTTGAGGCAAATATGATCCAAAGATGAAACGGGAGTTGACGAAGATACTTTGCTTGGATAACTCTGCTCCACAGTCCCGGTTTAGTTAGAATTCTTCACAGAGTATTAGCCGTGAGCGCTTTATAAAAAAGGGGAAGATTTTTTAGGCCCCATCCTCCCGACGGCTTTGGTTTTGATAAGACCTCCCAAGTGCAGAGATGAAAGCCCTTGCTCTTCTTGTTTCCCGACCAAAGGAAGGAGAAGATGAGTTGACGAAGAGAAATCAAGATCGTTGCCGGGATATGTGTTGAGGCCATCCAATAAACCGGGATACTTTCCAGGACAGCCTTTATTAGGACATATCTTCCTCCCATAGAAAGAAATATGTTATGCCAGTTTAGTAATTTGTCTTCAAATTTGTTGATTAACCAGGTCCAGTCTTGTTTTGAATAGCAGGAGGATTTTAGGAAGTGTCCCAAATAGGAAAATCCCTTAGTTAGCTCCAGAGAAGAAATTCCATACAGCGCTTTTAAATCTATCAGCAATGGGTCTTGGACATCTGTTGCAAGGAAGACCGATTTATGAAGATTGATATCTAATCATGTAACATCACAAAAAGCAGTTAGAATAGAATGAATGGTGGACCATTCAGCAAGATTTGCATTTGACAAGATCAAAACGTCGTCAACGAATAGGATATGTAGAATATGAGTCCTATCGGCAATTTTTATCCCTTTCAATAGCCCCTCTGCTTGTTTGTTCTTTAGTAAAATGTTGAGGCCTTCCAAGATGAAAATGAAGAGAAGGGGTGAGAGAGGGCATCCCTGACGGAGCCCTCTCTCACAATGAAAATACTTTGAAGCTTCACCATTTATCAGGACGGCCATTGTGGCTGATGAGATACATCCCATAATCCAGCTCGTTGTCGTGAAGCCCACGCCGCTTTGAATGAGAGCATGATGCAGAAAATTCCAGTTAATGCTATCGAAAGCCTTTTTAAGGTCCAATTTGAGAAGAATGGCCTTTTGCTTTTTTGTCTTTATCGAGTGAATGCATTCTTGAGCCACACCAATGGCGTCAAGGATCTGTCTTCCTTTTAGGAAGCCAAGCTGTTCTTCTGAAAGAACCTTAGAGAGAAAGGGACGAAGTCTTCTGGCAATAAGTTTTGTGATAATTTTGTAATAGAGATTGCAGAGCGAAATTGGACAGAAGTCATTAAAATGACGGGGCAGATTTGATTTTGGAATCAGAACAATAAAAGTATTGTTTAGATGGGAATTAACTTTCCCTCTGCTTCTCGAATCTTCAACCACATCCAGCAGATCCTGTCCCATAAGATCGAAAAAATGTGTGAACAGTTCGACCAACCAGCCGTCGGGACCAGGACTTTTCTCCTTTTTAAAGTTGTTTAAAACTGCTAGCAATTCCTCCTTAGAGCAGGGAGCTTCTAGAGACAAGGCTTCCTCAGGTGTGACTAGCTTCGGGAAAAGACCTGCTAAATCTGTCTGTGCTGCTAGTGATGGGACTGAAGGTGCCTTGTAAAAATATTTAAAGTGGTTGTAAGCAGCGATTTTGAGATCAGCCTGAGAATGATGAAAAATGTCGTTCTCATCCTCTATGTCCCAGAGATACTTTTTTACTCCCCTAGAGGAGGCTAATCAATGAAATTATCTGGTGTTTTTGTCACCTCCAGCCAGCCAGAGCATACGGCTCTTCAATCTCCATCTCTCTTCGTCTTCCCGTAGGTGCAAATTTCGTGCTTCTTCCAACTGGAGAATTAAATAGTCGATATCCCCTCGACTATGATCCTGTAGCTTTTGAAAATGGTAATGTTCCAGCTCCTGTTCAATTCGGGTGAGCTCTGCCTGTTCTATTTTTTTTTTATCCCTTAACCATCGAATCATTTGATTTTTTAAAGAGGTGATCTTTCTAATCAGACGCACTTGGGCATCTTCAGGGAACGGACGATGGTGTTCCAACCAAACCTCCTTTACCAACGAAATGAAAGATGTCTCCCTTAGCCACCGATGATTGAATTTAAAAGGCTTGCCGATTCCATATCGGCCCTCTCCCAACTGAAGACAGATCGGAACATGGTCTGACAGGAAGGGAAGAAAAGCCCAAGCTCGGCTACAATAGGAGGGCATGAGTAGTTCCTCAGCAATCAGAATACGGTCAAGTCTTTTTGCTATACTTTCAGCTCCATGTCGTCCATTCCTCCAGGTGGGCAACAGCTCGGCAGGCTTCATGTCTATCAAGTCATTTTTGAAAAAAATATGATTAAAGAACTTTGCTAAGGGATCAGACAACGCCTTGTCACCCAATTTTTCCTTTGGACTGGTAATTAGATTGAGATCACCAGCCAGAATGAGATTCTTGGCCGCCAGTAAGCCCAGGTCATTGAGTCGTTGCCAGAAATCTTTTCGGTCTGTACAGGGACCGTAGACATTGAGCAAGTTGATGGATCTGTTGAGTTCGAAGCAAAAACCGGAAAGTAAGATAATCCCAGGGCTTAGCATAGGTGCAAGATCAAATAAGGTTGGGTCCCATGAGGCCAGTAGGCCCCCCGAATTCCCCATCGAGCTTGTTGCGTAGGAGATCCAGCTCGGCCTGAACTGATGCATAAAATCCCTGGCCACCGCTGCGTCCAATAAGGTTTCTTGTAAGAAGATGATAGACGGTTGGATCTGTTCGAGAAGTCTTTGCATAGAGGCTTGTTTCAGGGGTCCTCCAACCCCTCTCACATTAAAGGATAGCAAGATCATGATTTCCCTCTGGCAAGGGCTTTTAAATCTCTAAGCGCCTCGTTAGTTGGAACAGAGGTGGATATGGCCAAAGACGGTGAACCTGTCAGAGTCTTCTTTCGCACACTGCGAGTTTTCAGAGGTGAGAGTTCCAGCCCGATACCTTTTGACCAGGTAGGATCTGTATTAGGTGTAGGATTTCTCAATGAAGAAGAAGGTTGATCAGAAGGAAGAGGGGAAGGATTCACGATGGTTTTCCCATTATAGGATTGTAAGGGTATCGAGTCAAAAGGAAGAGAGGATGCTGGGTTAAAATCCTGGAGTAAGTTTTCTAGTTGAGTACCAGATTGTGATGGCTCTGAAAATCTAGCAGGGGAGATGGAGTCTTGTGAAATGTCTGACCCCGAAATGGGAGTCTTCCCCGAAACTCTAATAGTTGAAGGTTGGTCAGTGAGAAGAGAGCTCGCAATGATTGTGGGAGATAGCTCAGGGGAAGAAGGTCTGCCAGTTGGTGGCTTCGAAGAGAAGTCAGACAGATTCGTGAGGGGAGACTTAGGGTCAGGTGGCATTTTATGATCAGCATGCTCGATGAGATAGAGCCTATCCCGGGCAGAGAGGGAACCGAAAAGAGAAGGACAATAGATTTGTAACTTGTCCAAAAAGTTATCTCCCGTAGAAGTATCAGATCCAATCTGTACTGGAGTCTCCAATGTTGGTTGCTCTGGTGAGGAGATGTATCCATTGAATAACCGGTCCTCCGGTGGATCTAAATCAACTTCAGGTTGAGGGAACTTTGAACAATCCCTTCGTAGATGGCTTGTTCTGTGGAAAATAGAACAACGAAACGGGATACCAAGTTAGTCCAATCGCTATAAGACAATTTGGTTGCGCCATTCTATTTCCAGCACTTCAGGAAGTCCAGCCTGTATATCTATTTCCACATAGATCCTCGCCATTCTTCTGTCAGAAGCCTTAAGTGAGTTTTTATCTGCCAATAGAAAAACGTCCTAAGGAAGATCCAATGGATTCAAGAGCCCGGTGATTCCAGAGTTGCAGGGGGAGACCTGGAAGGAGAACCCAAAGATGTATGTGGCTAAATAACTCCGTGGATGGGTTAAATCCTAGTCTCCAGCATTTTAGCATGAGACTTCCCCCATCAAAAGGCCAGAATCTTTCCAAGATCAGAGTTGAATCTTCTGGGGACTTGAAAATAAAACCTAACCATCCATTTAGACGCAGAAGTTGTTTTGGCTGGTAGCCTAGGAGTGGTTTCCAGTAGTATGCAATCCAATCCTCCAGCTTCTGTGTACACTTTTCTTTGTATGCCAGACGCCCAACTAGAGCACATAAAGCTAGATTAACAGCTTCAGAAAGACCAATATCCATTCCAAGAACCAGTTTGGGGTGTTTGCGTTTTGGTTTCCAGACCTTTTGAGGTTTCTTGCGGAGACCAGAAACTTTTTGAGGTGGTGAAGCATCCGGGATTCTTGTACCTGGAAAAGAGGTTCCCCTACCAGAACTGGAAACTAACTGTGTAAAACCTTCATTACTATTTTTCAAGTTATCTGTAGAGCTAAATTTAGCTTCTGCTGAGTAAGGAAAGGAAGAAACGACAGTCCCAGGAGCAGCTATTAGGTGAGGCAGACTGGCAGGGCAGGTAGAGTTCTTGGGTCTGTTGTTTACAGGAAGAATCTGGTCAGAGAAAAATTTAGAAAGAAAATGACTAGTACAGAGATTATCTATCGAGTCAATAAAGTCCTGGCGGTCCCATGGGTCACCCTGACCTTCTGCAGAGGGAGCAAGATTGATTGGCTCCATTAGGCGTCTAAAAGGGAGGCAAAAACAGGTTATGACAAGCAGGAAAGGTCCAAAGATTTTTTCAGGTGCAGGGGCCCATCCACAAAGTCGAGGCAAGTGGGAGACAAATGGGAATATAAAAAGAGCAGAGCGGCAAAGGGAAACAGTCTAGGAACTCGGAAACAGATTAGCAAAAGATAGTAAAAAGAGTCTTGGTGACAGCAGTACTGTGCTATATACCAATGCTCAAAAGACGTAAAACAAGGAAAAGATACCTTCTGTCAACGGGTAAGGACAGAAACCAGAAGAGAGTAAAAACCTTGTAGAACGCAACGAAATACCTCCAGCTAGACACCAGGGAAAAGGTAGGAAAGTCCGCCCAAGACTTGTAACGGAGAAAAAACGACCACTCTACCCAGCTAGTGGTCCCTCAGGCCGAGATCCCAAAGTCTTTTGTGTATCTTGGACTCCAGCAGAACCAGGTTAGATTTCAAAATCGCCTACTCCCGCCTTCGCCCGCCTAATCACCCAATCGCCTAACTTTCTGCTAGAAAATTTGTCACATGCAAAGCACATAGTTCGTGGAAGTCACAAGCTAGGTTGAAGCCGAGCGGAAGCACGCGGTTCGAGGAAGTCACGTGCAAGGTTTTTTCCACTGGGGCTTCAACGGAAGGTTGGAGATCCTATCTGTAGACAGAAAGGCCGAGTTCCGTTGGATCTTCCCTCAACTCTGGTTGCTCTGGTTCCATCGTTGCTCTGGTTGCTCTGGTTCCATCGTAACACATTTCTTATAACACAAATACTTGTGTGAAGTAAACAATTTTGATGTTTATTTTGATTATTAACTTTATGAACTGAAATTTCTAAACAATAGTCACGATTAAAAGCATTTTGAAATGAATGTGGATTCAAATATTCTTTTATGTGACTTACGTAACACATTTCTTATAACACAAATCGTATTTGAGAGTTATCTAAATGTGACTTACGTAACACATTTCTTATTTGAGAGTGATGATCATTTTTAAAGATATTTACATGTTTTGGAGGATTCATGTCATATATCTCCTAGACTAAATCCATTATCATGGCTTTTTGAGTTCATCTGCTTGAATAATGCCATAATCAAAATTTGAAATAGTTTAGTGTGTCTTAATATAATCAGAATAAAACAGTTACTAGTCACTTTCTTTGTCCTTGGACACTAGATTCTAGTAGGAACAAAACAAAACAGATTTGGATATAGCATGGCCCCTATAAATTAAATCTTATGTTATCATGATAATAGATGTAAAACATGGCCCCTATAAATTAAATCCTATGTTATCATCATGGCCCTTATAAATTAAATCTTATGTTATCATGATAATAGAAGTATAACAGAAAAACATAAAGGGGAACCATAGATTCTAAGTGCTATTCAACATTATCATCAAGAGAGATGGGGAGTTGGGAGTCCTCTCCAATTTGGTTGTCTTTTGTTTATCCCTCGTTCTTATTGGTGCTAGTGATAGCATTAGAAAGGTATTTCCGCACAGGTCTATGTGTCTAAACGTGTGGAAATCGTCCAAGCATTATCTTCTCATTGTTTACAAGCTCCTCCTCCTTCCTTAATGTTGGAGACCCGATTTTGATATGGATGTGATGAGTGAGGTACCACAAGCCATTATTACATTGTTTTCGTTAACAATACCAATCTGCTTCTACACATAAATTTTATTTTTTCAAAACCATTTCAACAACAATAACAACTTATTCCAGAATATGCTCCTATGTACAAATGAATAATGTAAATATTTTAGAAAAATTAAAAACATAAAAGGTATTTTGGTGTAGTCAGTTATCACATCAGTCTTACAGACTGGAGGTTCCTAGTTTGAACTTGGGCAGTACCACTTCTCACAAATTTATGTGTTTTTCTCGCGAAAATATAAGTGAAATTTTGCAAGTTACTTAAATCTCATTTACAGGAAGTTATTAATAACACAAATCTTATTTGAGAGTGATCTAAATATGACTTGTGCAACATATTTCTTATTTGAAAGTGATGATAATATTTTCAAATGAGTTGTATGTAAATTTCACTTATAGGAAGGTATTAATAACACATATCGTATTTGAGAGTTATCTAAATATGACTTACATAACACATTTCTTATTTGAGAGTGATTATCATTTTTAAAAATATTTACATGCTTTTGGAGGATTCATGTCATATCTCCTCGACTAAATCCAATATAACAGTTTGCCTAGTTCATCGGCTTAAATAATGCCATAATCAAAATTTGAAAAAGTTTAGTATGTCTTAATATAATAAAAATAAAACAGTTACTAATCACTTTCTTGGCCCATGGCCACTAGATTCTAGTAGGAACAGAACAAAACAGGTTTGGATATAGCTTGGCCCCTAGAAATAAAATCTTGTGTTACCATGATAACAGAAGTAAAACAGAGAAACATAAAGGGGAACCATATATTCTAAGTGTTATTCAACATCATCATCAAGGGAGATGGGTAGTTGGGAGTCATCTCCAATCTGGTTGTCTTTTGTTTATCCCTCCTCCTTATTGATACTAGTGATAGCATCGAACAAGTGTTTCCACACAGGTCTATGTCTCTAGACATGTGGAAATCGTCCAAAGCCTTCTACTCTTGAGTTTATTTTAATTAGAGGAATTATTAAAGTAAATTATTTGTATTAATTAATTATGTAATTAGTTAATTGAGTTATTTAAGGAAAGTGTTAAAATTGATTAGCATGTTTCTAAATCTCAAGTGAGGTGAGAAGCAATCTCAACCGCCAATCACTTTGGAGATTAGAAATAGATTATAACTCATGATTATAAAAGCAAGGCTAGGGTGAAGGAGGAAGACACTTGACAGGTATTGAGGGAGTCAACAAAGAGTATTGGATCATGAAGAACTGTGATTCAAGATCTTGGATATGTAGAGAAAGACTTCCATCTAGATATTAGGTCAAGGAGAAGAGAGAACATAGGTAGTGCATGTGGGTTTCAGTCAAGTGAATCCATAGGGAAGTGTTGTGTCATATGGAGCTTGTTGTGCAAACTTTACATACATGTACGCGGGTTTCAGTGGATACAATCGCATTCATACGTGGGTTTGTTGAAGGAAATTCATGTACACCTTGAAAAGCATGGAGTTATGGGTCGTACAACAAACCAAACTTTTCCAGGTTTTTCTGTAGTTGTATTTCTCTCAGTGGCATATTATCCATGTTATGGGAGCCCCTATTTTAGCATAATAAAATCATTCTCAACATTGGTTTTCCCTCTGGGGTTTTTCTAGGGGTATCTACCCAAAAATATTTGTGTTTATGTGTCCTTGATTTGGTTTCCTTGTTTATGCTTCCGCTACATGTTTAGTTGATTACTCGGTTGTGTTTTAATTCAATAAGTGATCTATTTGGAATTAATTTTCGGGTACTGGGTAGGAGAAATTTCAACATGGTATCAAAGCATACCAAGGGTTGAATCTAGGAAATCAATAGTCCTTTGTTTTTGCACTGTCCTCTGAAGCATGCTCTAAACTCTAAATGGATTGAGAAAGAAGTAGTATTTTTCATTGACCTATTACAACAATTCTTGGATACATCTCAAGGTGTGATTGTTCTTCTTTGGCATTGAATCCATGTGACAAGTTATCATTTCCTGTGTATTCTAAATAGGTCTAGGGCCAAAGAGTCCCTGGTGTCCTTGTCATTCTACTCATTTCTAAAGGAAGCTTTATTCCCATGAACATTCTCTTCCAATTTGTCCAAATTTTGAGTCAAGGTGGCATTGTATCAACCATAAAGACATTTCCAATAAGTGTTTGGCTACTTCATTTTGACCTTTTGTATGGGTTCTTCTAGGGTTGGCTTTCTGGTGACCCCTTTGTGAGGGGGGGTTTTCCTATAATTTTTTGTCTGGGTTGTGCTATTTATCTCCCTTCTCCTTCTCCTTATGTTAGTGTCCCTCCCCTATCTTTACTTCCTCTACCTCTTTCTTGAGGTGTTATGCTTCATAACCCAAAATTGTTACCTTATAATCCATTTTTGTGTCTATTCACACAAATTATTCCATTCGAGCTTTTCCTATCCTTCTCAAGCTTGTTGCAATGTGCTTCCTTATACATATATGAAGGGAAATGGGAAAGGTCGTTTTATGTTGTGTGGAGATCATCATGAGAAGGACAATAGTATAGAGTCAGATAGTCATAAACCCCCACAACCATGAACATTGTGTCATGCCTTGCCAGTGAATCATTAGAAACCATATTAGTAGATTCATTCCTTAGTGAACTTCTATTTGGATGTAGAACTATTATAGTGCCAAGCTCTTCCAACACCCATATCATATCTCCCTCGTCACAGTCTCATCTAAGGCCAACATCAACTTCCTTCATTGTGTGGTAAAAGTTGTGCATGTCATCCTCTACCATCGGGTGGTTATCACTACTGATGGGTGTTCTATATGCATTAAATCCCTCAATTAAATTGTCAACCCGAGGTAAGAAAACTTAGAGTTGTAGCATTGTATGTGCCAAGACATAAAAGCAAGAGGAAGTATTGTCTATCTAAGGAGATGATCTATCTAAGGGTTAATCTACTTAAGCAATGACTCTTTCATTTTTATCCATTGGAAAATCCTATTTAATGAACTTGAACTATCTACCCTAAGCAGATTTAAACAATGGATCGATCGATTATTCCTAAAGAAGCAAATCAAACCCTACTTTGAACAAGTTAATCTATTCAATCTAATGAGCAACAGCAAGTAAATTACTTTGATCTTTTATCTTTAAGCAAATAAGCAATCAAACAACTAACCTATCAAAACTATTCAACAAGTAAATTCTATTCTTAAAACAAAACTCATAATCATTTATATTCTGCAAAGGAGAAATCTTAACCTACTTAATCAAAAGCATCATGACTGTAATCATAAATTAATCAAAACTATTCTTAATTTGCAATAACAGGAAATTCAAAGATGATGATTATGTCTTCGGTGCCTAATAACATCACAATGGCATCTGATTATTAATGATAGTTCAAGAGGGATTAATTCAATGTTGACTTCTACAGAGAAATGAAAAGTGTGAATCAAGCAATCTAACAAAAGCTTTGCCATTATAGAAGAAACATTAAATATCCTGAAAATCCATGTGATCTCTAAATTTCATGCATCAATCATCGATGATAAAAAACACTCTTATACTAATTTAAATGCACTCTTATGCTAACTCAAGTAAATTCACAAGATTATAAACTTATGACTAAAAAGATTAATTCGAAATCAATCTTCTTATTAAAATCACAACTCAAATCTAAAACTGAGATTTCGTAAATTAAATTGGGCTAATCCTATCATTAAAAAATCAGATTTCAAACTAACATGCTTGTAAAAACATAATCCAAAATCTAGTTCTATCCTAGCATACTAAAACAATATTGATAAACAAAATAGATCTATGAAAGCATAACTTGAACTGAGAATTAAATCAACTAACAAAACTTGCAATTATTTATCCATCGAAACTTGCAAAAGAAACTTTGTCTTAAACTAATCCTTTGTTCTAAATACTACTTTGTTTTAACTTGCAGAAACTAATTTAACACTTTAACACACCATCTAAGTTAGTAGCTTGCAATCCAGTTGCTAAGAAATAAAAGTAACAGCATAACAAAAAACTATCTCCTACAAGCAACCTGCAAAAGAGGAATTAGACAATTAAATTATAAACAGCAAACACGGTATTAAAACTACAAAATACATATAACAAAGAGATAAAATGAATTACATCTATCTATCTAAGTATTCACCCAGAACACTGGTGGGCCCCCCAGCAGGTCGTGGCTACTCCTCAACAGCAAATCGCAAGCTCAAATCAACATGATTCTGTCATTAACTTAAAAAATGCAGTTTGAACATAAGTTTGCATAGATGTCTCAATTACACAATGAAATGTCTTCTTAAGATTATGTCTTTGGTCTGGCCACTACTGGTGGTATTTTTAGCGATTACAGTTCGATAGGTTGACCACTGGAAGGGTCGACCTCCTCTAAAAATGGCAACTTCCATTAAATTCACTCTAACAGCTTTGGCTTCTAGAAACTGAATGAGCCACTCGACGATTAGCATAACTGCCTAATCTGAGATGTCATGAGCTATGTAGTTGGAGGTCACTAGGGGGCACAAAACCCAGGTCGCTAATTCTCCCATCATAGGCCGCCAACTCGCATGTGCTCCAAGTATGGATCACGTGCCGGATCGCGTATCGAATGGGGTGTTGGATGGAGTGTCGAACGAGCTACCGATGGAGGATCGAACTACGAATTCGCCATGTTACACAGAGATCACACATTAGATCCTCATAATCATCAAATCAAACTGAATTTAACTCAAAACCATTGCAAAACATTGATTGCACATACCTGTTATGAATCCATGATGAATTGATACAATATCCTTTGAAAACTTCTTCAAAATGGTTAATAACATATATAATACCGGTGCAAAAAGGATTCAATCATCACCACAAAACAATCAAAATATGAGCCCAACAACTAATACCATCTAATAGCATGGTGGGCATGACATAATGCAACCCTAAAACACCATCCAAATATTGAAAGTAATAACGTATCTATGTATCTATGTAAAGATATGTTGTTGTTTATGAGTTTTACCATGGAGTTTCTTTATCTATGTAAAGATATGTTGTTGTTTATGAGTTTTACCATGGACTGTAAAATTTGTGGCATAGTTTATTTTTAAGTTTCCTTGTCAATGGGAAGGCATGTTGTTGTTGTCTATAAGTCTTATTGATCCAGATTTATGAGTGGAATGAAATGAATCACGGATCTATAACATTAACACATATATGCAGAGAACAATAACAGAGATATAGTGGAACTTGACTTCTATTAAATAAGAAATCTATTGAAACTGTAAAATGCAAAATGAAAACAATCTTGCTCGAATGGTGGTAGCTAATCTATGAGAAGAGATGTGGCGGTTATGCGCATTCATCTGAGCACGTTACAATGAGGCCTCTAGGCATTTTTAGCATCAAGAAGTAAATAGAAAACCTAGACATCCAAAAACCTAACCCTAGGAGATGAAGCGCCAAAAGTCATGTGGGCCCCGATGGGATAAGTTGGTACATCAACTTCCCGAAGTCATAACTTTTGCGTACAATCTTTGTTTTAGGCGTACAATAGCCCATTGGAAAGGTTTATCTGAGGCATACACATTATGTCATCACACCTTGGCCAAAGAATATATATTAACTATGGTGGACCCAAAAAAAAAGTTTTTTAGGGCCTCAAAACGGCCCCAGAAGTTTAAGACCCGAAAAGCTAGTAAAAAAAACTACCAAGATAAAAATTGTAACTGCCAAGATGAAAGTTATATGTGAGCCAGATGGAAGAGGTGGGTGGCCACCAATATCCGCCTAGATCACTTGCCCTAGACTATATAGCTTATAAAAGGGTTTATTTATAAGCTTCTTACTGTGGATCGCATAATTTGGGTCGAAACCTTTCATCGGTGAGGAAACCCCGTTAGAACATATGTTGACACTTCTTCTTATTTTGTTTTTTTTTAATATTTTATTTTTGAAAAAAATATATTTTATTTTAAAAAAATATTTTATTCAAATATATATATATATATATATATATATATATATATATATATATATATATATATATATATATATATATATAATTTGAAAAAATATATTTTTTTTATTTTAAAAAAATATTTAATTTTATTTTAACTATGCTTTTTGTCGTTGTTTTTTTTAAGTTTTGTTATGTTTTTTTATATTTCATTCTAAAACAAAATTATTATTAATTTTAATCCACTTCCTATGTTAATTTTAAATAAATCTATATGTTAATGTTAAATAAATCTTAAAAATACTAAATTTTAAATTAAAATTAATTAAAAATCATTTGATTAAATTTATGATTCTCAATTTGCATCAGTTTCGAGCAATTTGCACCTTCTCTACAACCTAGGGTTTCTAATCTTTAATCGACCTATGAATGGTGGTGCCAGAGGGAGGGAGCACAACTCCCTCCTTCTGCAATGTTGTTGTAGGATTACATCAAGATCCAAAGCCCATATCGCAAGGACAATACGAGCCCATCTCTCGGGGATCCGCATCTGGATGACCGAGGGAACCCTCACTTCGACCCTCACTCTGACCCACTATCGAAAATAGAAGATGAAATCATGAAGGGAGATGACATGCGTCGCAATAGTTCCTGCATTTTGCAGGCCAGTGAAACTCCTCGCTACAAGGTTAGATCCAATTGGATGAGTGCCACCATTCACTACATGAAATATCAGGCTTCGATCTGCAAGTTCATGGGACTCTGGCTCTCGGAAAAGGATCTCACCTGGTGGATCCAAACCAGATGGAAACTGAAAAGAAGAAGTAGAGCTCAAATTAGGATCCAAGGGATTCTTTATGCAGTCTTCAACAATGTTGAGGATCATAATAGAGTGTTTGAAAATGGGCCTTATTTCTTCAACTCTGTTGGACTATATCTTAGACTATGGACAAAAAATCATCTTTACAAAGGAAGACTTTACATCTATGCCAACATGGATTCATCTATACTCTCTCCCTCAATAATATTGGGATCTGAAAATCCTCGAAGGAATCAGAAACACTCTAGGCACCTTTGTCAAGATCTCAAAAGCCATCAAACAAGCCCAATACACCTTGTATGCTCATATTTTTTTCTACCTCAATGTTTATAGACCCTTACCTGCCTCCATATGCCTAGACTTCCAAGACTTTGAATGGATACAAACCATTGGCTATGATCACATTCCTTTCAGATGTAGGAAATTCCATTCCTATGGTCATATTTTTCGAGAATGTCCTCTAAACTCCCGAGCTAATCTGATAAAAAAAAAAATCCTGCAACCTAGGACGAAGATGGATTTGAGAAGGTACCCACCAAAAGAAAAAACATAACAAAAATGTTGACCCCATCAAATCCAAAATCTCCCAAAATCAACAACAGCTTTGAAAAACTCTCCTCCATGTTAGAGAAAGATCCATAGGAAATATCCTCACAAAAATACCAATAGCAACCAACTATGCAAGTCCCTCCTATCCAGAACATAGATCCATCTCAGAGCTCAACGAAAGATCCAACTGAACCAATACTCTAGAGGATCAACAACAATGAATACATGATTCCATTAGAAGGAAATATAGTTGAACTGGAAGACATAGAAGATATGAAGTTGGGTGAACTAGACCTCCAAGGTATAATAGATGCATGTGCAAGACAAGAGACCAACTCAATTCGAGAAAATCATATTCAACTTCTGCAATATGCTCTGCTCAAATCTAAATCCAAGCCATCAACAACCACTAAAGGTAAGCACTCATCATCCTTATCTCTAGAAATCAAGAATGCAATATCAAGAGAAACCCCAAAACAAACAAAGGAAGAGAAAAAGAGAGGTCAAAAAAGTAACAAGCAACTCCTTCAAGATCTGGGAGAGTTCCTGGTAAATTTGAGCAGAATTACACTAATGACAGAAAATTTCCAAGCAGTACCCCACTCCTCCCAATGAAGAGCATCTCATGGAATATAAGAGGAATTAAAAGTCCCTTCAACCACAGGATTCTGCATAATAAGATTCTCATAGAAAAACCCACCATTCTCATGATTCAAGAAACAAAAACTACCTCATAAACCCTACATAAATTGATCTTGTGATGTTGGACAAGCTGTGAAGTTATGGCCCTTGATTTTGAAGGTTCCTCCAGAGGCATGGCTCTGTTATGGAATCCCCAAGAATTCAGTCTCTCCCACTTTTTCTCTACAAAAAGAATATTATCCACTAAATACTAATCAATTGGATCTAAGGAATTGGGCTTCCCCACCTATGTGTATGGACCTATTGATCAAAAACATGGTCACTTTGATTTCCCATTCTTGGAAAAAAATGATGTCATAAGAAAGAAATTTTGAATGATCATCATTTTATGGCATATCCCTAAGTCTCAACTTTGTCATGCATTTTACAGATTAAAAATTCAAGTTCGTATGCTCAAGATATCTAGGTTTTTGTCTAACTACCCAAAGAGTGCTTCTTCAATGTGCAACAAAGCTAATTATTCTTGGAACCATGCTCAATTTATTGGAATACATTCCCGACTTAGTCTTAAATATTGGAATGAATTTTATCTTGCAATAAATCTTATCTCTCACTCTCTAATTCTCTTATTCCACTTTCTAAGTCTTAGATATCGCTTATTCCCACTTTCTTTCTACTCTACTCCTTTAGTACTCTAAGTACTTAGTCATATTTCCCCTCCTCTTCCTACACTACACTACACATCAGTGTTGTATTCTTCCATTCCATACATAGAATTATTCTCTCGGTCATGCCCCTCACTCCTCTCTCCACACTCTAGAACCCAATCTTATACCTAACTATTTTATTATCCCCCTCACTCCATACTCCTCTCTCCTCACTTTTCCTCACCCCTAGTCCCAAGATTATTTTATGTTTTTCCCTCCCCCCTAACCTTTGTGGGTTCACCTTCACCTCCGATAAACCTTATCTATCATCCGCCCTAACCTCCACAAGTTCACCTCCACCTCTGATCCATGCTCTCACCTATGATAACCATTATCTCTCCCACCCCCTCACCTTTGTGAGTTCATACACCACCTATGATCCATGCTCACACCTCTGATAACCTGCCATTACTCCTCTATCCTACATCACTCCTACCTCATTCCCCTCTCGTTCTATTTCCCCACTCCCCCTTTCTTAATATTTTTGCTAAGTCCCCATCCCTTTAATCATTAACCTATCACTTAATGACATGCGACAGACATGACATCAAATCACACCAAGACACGTGGCGACTAATGACATTGTGACACATGGCGATGATGTGGATGTTGACTCATTGTTGACTAGGCTATGACTCACTGCATAAGAGACAAATCACCATCAAAAACAAGGTTAGATGGAAATCAGAAGATCAGAATAGAAAGATACATTCATCAACATGCAACCAAATCTCTGATCAGCAAACAAAGCTCTCCATTTTTCTTGCTTCTCCTTCTTATACATTAATTTTCTCAAGGATTTCTTCTTGTATTTCTGAACTGAGCATAAGGTTGAGTTCTTAAGTGTTTTTCTTGTATTCTTCCAATACTTTTCTCTATAAGATCATTGTTGGCACAGGGGCAGACCGAAGGTTCAACGCTACAACAACACACCAACAAAACCCTAACTATTGACCCTTTAGGCAACACCTGTGAAGCAGATGTAGTCTCACCTGAGGTAGAGGCAGGGGTGGTTGTAGGACTCAAGTGTCTGCAACCTTAGCTAGGACACAGATCTGTGATTATAATACTTAATACAACTCCTAGCACCGTCAGTTCCTTAATATGTAATCACTATTCACTTCGCTGATACAACTGAGCTTTGCAGTATTCACACCAATCTACAGTATTCAAGCACTTAGCATATACAAATGGATCAGAATGAGCATATCAAGCACTAAACATGACTATCTAGATCAGATCTAACATTCTCACATGTGATAAGCACAAAGCAAGTAGATCTATCCAACTATATCTAAGCACTTAGCATATAACATATGAACACATCAAGACAAAGCACAAATCACATAACACAGTGTTTACGTGGTTCACCCCCACTCTGGGGCTACGTCCACCAACTCTTCTTCTTTATTGTCTTCAATCAATCGGTTACAAGCACAAAGCCTCAAAACCCTTACTCTGCACAAGACAGAAGATCTACGCAGCTCACTAGATCCTTCTTCCTTGCACTAGAGCACAAAGCCTTCTAAAGTCTCTCACAGGGGCTTGCACTCAACTCTACAAGTCTTACACAAAATGCACAAATCCTTGATCACACACATTCAACTCTTGGCACTTAGCCTACATCACATAGATATATCTTCCACTACTTCTCTATATGGCCTAGACATCTATATATACATACAAAATAGGCCTAAACATGGGTAAACCCATGGGTCAACATCTCAATCCCGTTACATAATCCCAAAAACCCAAAAAGGACCCAAAATTGGGTCGAGATCCCGTGATCTCTGCTTCGTCTTGCACTCCTCCTTCGACAGGCTATCGAAGTCCCAAAATAGGTCAACATGACCAAGAAACTCCTAAAACTTGGTCAAGGGCCAACAAGCCCCCAACACTCACCTGTGACTCGTCTCGAGTCACTCCGGTCTAATCGATTTTGCCTCAAGCTTGGCTCGAGATGCTTCGACGTGCTGCTTTGTTGTGGCCTCTTGTTTAGTGAACTCTTGTATTACTACGTCATTCACTGGCCCTTCTAGGCGTTGTTCTGATGTGACAATGAGTTGTTCTAGCTCTGCTCCTTGGCTCTCGACCTCTATAAACAATAGGCATGCCTTATCTTGCACCGGTTGAAGTTGTTGGGTGACTTCCATCACTTTGCTTTGAAGCATATGGATATGTTGATGCATTGTGTGTTGTTCGTGAGACCTCTTCATTCTGTCTACAGCTAATAGGGCCTTTAGCTACGCCTGTAGTGTATCTGCGTGTTGCTTCGCTTCCTGGAGCTGCGACTCCAGCGCTTGTAACTCCAGATTCTCAGTGAGGTTTTCATATGTTTGAGCGCTCTGGTTACTCAGCTGCTTGCACTCTGAGGCAAGAGATTTTAATCTGTCAACTGCGTTGCGGGCAATGGCTTCCCTTTGGTCTCGTACGTCTTCAGGGGTCTCGGGCACAGTGTGGAGCTCTAAGTCTAATATGCGTTGCTGGAGCTGCTGGATTATGTCTTCGAGTTGTGCCACCGACTGTGGAACTCATTCTTCGACCTTTACTTCAATGACTGTCACAGAGCAAAGTGCTATGTGGACCATCTCTTGTATTTTGAGTTGCTTTACAAGCAATTGTTTCTTTTCTTTATGCAGCTTGGCTTTTTCTTCATCGAACCTCTCTTGCAAAGTAAGCTTCTCGCGTTCGGCAGTACTGTGTTGCTCTAGAAGGTCTTTCTATGCTTGCGCCAAAGCCTGGGTGGCTTGTGTTGTCTCCTCCTGTGCTCGTTGAAGGCGAGCTTCGACTATATCAGTGATTCGGTGGAGTTGAGATGGCTCATCTTCGATTTCTGGTGTTCTTACTGACAGAGGCATAGTAGAAACTACGCGACTAGACTGTAGTGCCTACTACACTTCTTGAAGTTCAACCTTGATCCGACTGAACACCTCCTCCTGCTTAGCTTCCTGCTTCTCTGCTATCTCCAGTGAAGCATCATTTAGTGTTGTGATAATGAAGTCGAAGTAATCTGAGGTGAGGGTGGTCTCAAACTTAGTCCTGATTGCTTTCGATTTCTTCCTTGAGTAAGGTTTCGAAGGGGAAACCTTCCTTTTCTTTGAGGGGTTCTCCTCGTCTCTAGGTGGTGTAACTTTGCCTTTCTTTTGTTCCACTTATGTGCCATCTATCTCTTCGTTATCTTCTCCTTGATCAAGTGAGATAGAAGCAGTCTTTGTCAAGGTATTGTGGACATCTTGGGCTTCTTCATTTTTCTTGGTCTTGCTCGGTCTAGGTGTATCGTGCGCTGCTTCTGGACTGTTGATATCAGATAGCTTCGCAGGGTCTGCTGGGACGAGGAGGTCTGTCAACCATTCCTTGGTGATTTCCTCTAAATCCTCCTCCGTCAACTTGTAGTATGACTGCAGCTGTTGTTTATGCTCATCGGCGCGTGATGTGATATATATGAAATGGCGGTCTGCGTTGAATTTCATCAATGGCCTAAACCTATGGAGTGTGTTAGGGTTTTGCGAGGTTCAGACTAGATAGCGGCCTTCAGTTGGTTGTAATAAGTGTGGAATACAGAATTTGATTGTCACTTCTTGTTCATGTCGCTGGAGTACCACAGCATACTAAACTTCACAATCAGTGGTTAAAAGGGATCGATGTCCGGGAAGGTCGCACCTTCCGGCATCTCCCAGGCGATGAACGTGATTAAGATGAGAAGCCAACTGAAGTGGAACTCATACCCTTGGTCTTGTGCTTCCTTGAAGTCCAGTTCTAATTGGTTCACCAAGTACTTCGCCCAATTCATTTGTAGGCCCTCTGCGCACTTCCCTGTGAGGTCTACTATGAATCTGGTTACTTGGGTGGGTCGGTTCTTGCGAACTAATTTCCCTGCGATCAATTGATAGGACAGGCACACTACGTTGCTCTAGATAGAGGCTACCTTGTAGCCTCGCGTGCCCTTCTCTACATCTCTGTAAGTATCCTTTATCCTTTGTGCGAGCGCCCGATCCGCGATCTTCCTGGGGTAGAAATCCTGTGGGTCAGGGCCTTGCATGCTTAGCCCTGTGATCCAATTGATCAATGTCGGATCCACTGTAATGCGGTGGTTCAACCAAAAATAACCTCCATGATAGAAAGATAACAATAATTTGACGCATGCGTTCACCTGCTGGTGTCACCCAAAGTGTGGAATCTTCATAACATTCAGTAGGGTGGACTACGCGAGGTTTTGGGTCCATGACTGAGGGGTAATATTTGAGTTCCTTCCTTTGGTTCTCGTCATATACTTATGCAGGGCGAGCATGTTGTAAACCTTCTTGTCTCCAAGGTTGAAGTTTCTAAACTTCAACGCTGCGAGCTTATCCTGGTCAGCACGAACTGTGCGCGCCTCTTTCAGAAGGTACGCAGTGACCAACACATATTCAAAGTCTCTGGGCACACTGTCTCGGTTGATTGCGCCACTCAGAGGTGGTAGATAGGTGGGTAAAATGCTCGGAATTAGCTTGGCATTTTCGATATCGTCTCTATGCTTCGTTCGTTTCTCATCAGCTGGTTGGGATGGTCTGGCTCAAGCAGTGGATGGAGAGGCCTGCAGTCCTCTCATCAAAGATGCTTATACACCTATACACATTCCTCTCTCCTACATGACTCTTTCATTCATCAAGTCGAGGAGAACTTATGTCACTAATTCTTCAACTGCGGTGAGATCATCATACATACGCGCTCGAGATTAAAATTATCGGGGTCACGGTGGACTTAGACACTGCACTGGAATACTAGCAAGGGCGCAATGATGACTGTATGAAATTCGTTCAGTCTGCGGGCTTCAAATTCTCAGTTAGCAAAAGTGTTCTTCGTGCATGGTGCGAAGGGATAAGTAGGCAACTCGGCAACGGTTCGTGTGCAACGGTTATGAGTCCCTATTAACTCTTGTTTGATCCATTATGGCGCGGTTCAACGGTCTGATGACGAACCTTTATTTCTTTTATGTCCGTTCGGGGAAGAAATCGAACGGATATATTGGGTCTAATGGCTATATTGCTTCGCCATGGTGAAGTTCCATGTGTCATTGTTCTGATATCTCGACGAAGCTCCAATTCTGCAACTTTTCTCTCTGCGAAGTTCCCTCTAGAACCTTCTGTAACTTAGCTCTCTTCTTACTTTGTTTCCTCTCCTTCTTTCGAGTGAGATTCGTCTCAGTAGTTCTTTTTCCATTCTGATTCTTGTCTTATTTTAACATAGTTACTGCGGGCTGTTGAGATTCTTTCCTAGGACTCAGGGTTAATACCTTTTCTTTGTCTGAGATAGGTACTTCAGTCTTTCGAGAGTCTTCTGATGATCCTATAGCTTCGACATCATGGTCGCTAGTGTCAAATAGCTTCAATCTATCCTCTTGTTCTTCAATTAATTGTGTGATCCTTTTGGTCATGAAATATTTTAAGTCTTGCTTCTTCTGCTCCAAGGCTTCTTCTTCTTCCCTTTGTCTAGCTTGAGATCTATCAATCCAAGGTTTTCCTATTAACATGGTAAACAGGGCGATGTCTTCAATAAACTTAATAATCTCAAAATATTCCTCTGTCTAAGTTCCATTGATGGTCATAGGTATCTGAGGAAGCCTCCCACATAAGTTTACCAGCTTTCCTCTAAATAAACCTATTCCTCCTAGTGAAGGGATCATAGTCGTCCTTCCTATATCTTCCCAAGTTCTTTCTGTCATGATATTCACTTGTGTTTCCTCATCTAGAACACAGTCAATGTTGAAGTCCCCTATTCTTGCTTCAATGCATTCTTTGTCTTTCAAAATCTCTTATAGTCTAACATGTCGATGGTCATCCAAGGTGTATTTCATCTGTAGTAATACCTTCTTTGATTCTTTCTGGGATTCTGTCATAGTCTTAGTTTCTGGATCTGCCTTATGGTTCTACTGGTTCAGAGTCATTCTTTCAAGCTTAGCGATCATTCTAGGGAAATCCATCACTTCATGGTCCATAGTCTTACAGCAACGACAACTAGGTCTTCTTCAAGTTCATTCCTTAGCCAGATGTCTCGGTCTTCTGCAACTATAACAGAGGGTTAATCCTGTCTTTTTTTTAAATGATCCCTAGCCTCTCCTGTACTGCGCACAAGGATCGTATGAGCTAACCTGCAACAAATTCTTTCTAGGATCCTGCATCCATTTGTTAGTCCAAACATATTTTCTATGCATAGGTATAACATATCTTTCATGATTCTTATCAGATCTATTCATATCAAACCTTCTTTCATCTATTAGTGCCCTAGTTTTTAAGCTAAGACAGAATATATCAATCATACCTAGATCCATACTCTAGAAACAAAAATTTCCAATTATCTTACTTTTATAGAGCACAAAGCTTTCAAATCTAAAACTTTTTAACTATTCTTACCTTTATCAAAGAACAGAGATTACAGATCTTATCTCTCTTCTTCAGATCAGACTTTATCTCTTGGGATCTGACCTTCCTTTCTGCATATCGGACTTCTTTTCTTTATATCCAACCTTTCTCTTGGCATAAAGCTTCACGGGTCAAGTAAAATGATGCACACTAGGGAAATAGATCTACACACAGAGATTTCACACTTTCAGGTCGAATTTTTGCACAAAGTTTCTTCTTCTTTAGTTCCTAGCAATCACAGTTTCATGTCTTGGCAACAGAACCATTTGTTGGCACAGGGGCAGACCCAGGGTTCAATGCTACAACAACGCACCAACAAAACCCTAACTACCAGCCCTTTCGGCAACACCTGTGAAGCAAATGTAGTCTCACCCGAGGTAGAGGCAGGGGTGGTTGCAGGACTCAAGTGTCTACAACCTTAGCTGGGATTGATATATTCTGTTGTTAGTTGGGATTGATCTCGTTGTTAGACGTAAAGTGTCTACAACATATGACCTCGTTGTTAGACATAAAGTGTCTACAACATTATTCATTGGATTAATCCTCAAATTGTGTTGGAGCACCTGCAAATTAGGGATTTGAAAAAGTATCACTTTTCAGCTCCCTAAACATCTAGAAAGTTGCGCCCTCCCCCCAGGATCAATTTGGCACCTAGAGCGCACCTTTTCAGTGGCTGCATCTCCCGGAAAGTGAAACCTTAGTTTCACAAAAATACCAAAAGTACCAGAAGTACCAGAAGAAACAGTCCATAAATCCGCAGATCAGATTTGACGAGGTAAAAATTGGATTTTCTCAGATCTGAGGACACCAGGCTACTCGCCTCAGCCAAGCGCACCTCCTGGTAAAGCCAAAATTTGATTTTGAGCATTTTCAATTTTTGGTTATTTTTGTTGTTGCAAGTACAAGATGTCTACAAGCACAAAGCTTGTTGAGAAACTAGAAGGCATAGACAACTTCCGTGCCTGGAAGTATAGGATTGGGTTGATCCTTGTAGAGAATGACCTATCAAGATTTATCAAAGAAGAAGTGGAGGAACCTGAAGATGTCGTAGAGAAAGCGAAGCATCAGAAGGACTCAATCAAGGCTCAAAGAATCATTGCAGATTCAATTAAAGATCACCTGATCCCGTATGTATCGTCCAAGAAGACTCTGAAGGAGATGTTTGATGCTCTAAGCAAACTATATGAAGTAAAGAACATCAATCAAAAGATGAATCTAAGAACTCAGTTGAATAATACCAAGATGCAGAAAGGAGAAATGATTCAAGAATATTTCTCCCGAATCTCCGAAATAAAAGAACAGTTGAAAGCGATTGGAGACACCATCGACGAAGACGAATTTGTAATAACCACCCTAAATGGTCTCGCAAGACCTTGGGATGCTTTCATCCAGTCAGTATGTGGCAGAAGGGAGAAACTATAGTTTGAGAGCTTATGGAAAGAATGCACCCAAGAGGAGACAAGGGTAGCCAACCGTGAAGCACTACTAGCAAGGGACGATGATCAAGCCCTAGATACTCATACAAAAGGAGGAAGGAAGAAACCCTACTTCAAAAAGGAATCTCATAGAGAACCGCAACCATCAAACAAATTCAACAACCAAGAATCTCATTCAAGAAATTTTCAGAAGAAATGACAATGCAAGGGATGAGATCTCTCATCTATATAATGTTATCATTGTGATAAGATGGGACACAAGGCAAATAATTGTCCAGTCAGAAGAGAAGAGTACAATAGGAAGCACAAAAGGCAACATGCTCACATTACCGAAGATGAAGAACCACCTATGAAGATGATTAAGGACCATGTCTTAATCTCATCTCTCTCAGGATCTGTATCACCTGGAGAGGACACATGGCTCATTGATAGCGATGCATCAAAGCATATGATGGGTAGGAAAAATACTCTCTCTTGTATTTCAGAAAAGAAGTTTTCTCATAAAGTAACTCTTGGAGATGATTATCAATATCCCATCAAGGAAATAGGAGAATCAAACTACAAGCTAGATTCAGAAAACTCAATAACAATGAAGGACGTACTCTATGTACCGGGCCTAAAGAAGAACTTACTCTCCATATCAGCTTTAGACAAGAAAGGCTATAGAGTTGCCTTCATAGATGGAAAAGTTCTTATGTGGGCTAAGGGAGAAACCTTAAATGAAGCAATCTAGTATTTATTCATATACCGAAAGAGAAAAGAAACAAGTTGGAACCCTCCGGAAAGAAGGGAATATTTGTGGGATACTGTGAGGTATCCAAGGCCTTCAGAATCTACATACATGGTCACCGCCATATTGAGATCAGAAAGGACGTGACCTTTGATGAAGAAGAAGCACTTAAGAAATCGAGAAGATGCCAGCTTGAAGAAGTATATGAAGAGGAACCTGTAAATCCCAGGACTACAGAATCCGTGAGGGAAGTTCCCAAAGCTGTAGAACCTGTAAGGGAAGTCATAACTTCCCCTGATGAGGAGACTCCTAAAGATCATGATATAACAGAAGTTCAAGAACCTCCTCAAATGACCTTCTCCCATAAAAGAAATCCTGCTTGGGCAAGAGAGCTTATTCAAGATGGAGAGAAGTATGGTGTTCCAGAAGGAACCACGAGACAGGTGAAGAGACCAAAGCCATTCTCTAGTTACATGGCTTTGATGTGCAATCTACTTGATGAAGAACCCACGTTCTTTGAAGAGGCCATCCAGAAGAAGGAATGGGCAGATGCCATGATAGAGGAATACCAATCCATAATAAAGAATGATGTATGGGAAATAGTTCCTAGACCAAAAAGTAAGGATGTGGTATCATCAAAATGGCTCTTCAAAATAAAACATGATGTTGATGGAATTATTGAGAAATATAAAGCAAGATTTGTCGCTCGTGGCTTTTCCCAGAAGGAAGTTATTGACTATGAAGAGACATTCGCTCATGTGGCCAGATACACTTCGATCAGAACCATTATAGCTCTTGCTGCTAAGATGAAATTGAAGCTGCACCAGATGGACGTGAAGATAGATTTCCTGAATGGTGTTATCAAAGAGGAAGTGTATATAGAGCAACCCCAAGGATTTGAGGTTGAAGAACGGAAGTCTCATGTCTGTCGATTGAAGAAAGCCTTATACGGATTGAAGCAAGCTCCCAGAGCTTGGTATGGCCGTATAGACAGTTTCCTGACGAGCTTAGACTTTACCAAGAGTAAAGAAAACTCAAATCTCTACTTCAAGATCATGGATAATGAACCAGTAATATTACTACTGTACGTGGATGACTTATTCTTAACTGGAGAAGAAAATCTCATCGTTGAATGTAAACAGAGACTTGCCGCGGAATTTGAAATGAAAGACCTTGCACTAATGCATTACTTCTTAGGTCTTGAGGTATGGCAGAGTCCAGAAAGAATCTTCCTTAACCAAGGGAAGTACACAGTCGAAATCTTAAAGAGATTTGACATGCTAGAATGAAAGTCCATGAATACTCCCATAGAAGCAAAGCTGAAGTTGTTGGTCGATACTTCGTCAGATTTGATAGATGTTACACTGTACAGACAGATCATTGGGTCGTTGATGTACTTGACGAACACCAGACCAAACATTTGTTTTGCAATGAACACCTTGATTCAGTTTCTGGTAGAGCCCAGACGTGTTCACCTAGTGGCTACAAAACATGTGATGAGGTACCTTAAAGGTACAATGGATTATGGTCTCAGTTATGATGGAGATCATGACTTCACATTGACTGGATATACTTATGCAGATTGGGCAGGAAGCGTTGTTGACAGAAAAAGCACTTCCAGATGTTGTTTCAGTTTGGGATCGGCCATGATCTCGTGGCAGAGTAGAAAGCAATCCAGTATTGCTCTCAGCACCATGGAAGTAGCGTACATTGCTGCATGTTCTGCTAGCTGCGAAGCTATATGGCTTCGAAAGTTGTTGACAAACCTATTTAATTTGGAGATGAGAGCAACCGTGATTCTATGTGACAATCAAAGCTGCATTAAAATGACAGAGAATCATTTGTTCCATGACAGGTCGAAGCACATAGAGATCCGCTATCATTTCATCTGCGACATGGTACAGAGAGGAGCCTTGAAGCTCCAGTACATTAGCACAGATGAATAGGTTGCTGACGTGTTGACTAAGCCTCTATCTCGTGTAAAGTTTGAACACTTTCGAGATAAGCTTGGTATTGCCTAAAAGGACCCTCCCTTAAACGGGGAGTTTATGTATTCCTTGCTTCTGACCTCGCTGTTAGACGTAAAGCAAGATGAGTCATGCTTCTGACCTCACTGTTAGACGTAAAGCATGATGTCATGTGATCCTTGCTTCTGACCTCGCTGTTAGACGTAAAGCAAGATGAGTCATGCTTCTAACCTCGTTGTTAGACGTAAATCATGACGTCGTGTGTTCCTTGCTTCTGACCTCGTTGTTAGACGTAAAGCAAGATGGGTCATGCTTCTAACCTAGTTGTTAGACGTAAAGCAAGATGATTCCTTGCTTCTGACCTTGTTGTTAGACATAAAGCGAGATGTTGATGTGTTCCTTGCTTCTGACCTCATTTTTAGATGTAAAGCAAGATGAGTCATGCTTCTGACCTAGTTGTTAGACGTAAAGCATGACGTTGTGATTCCTCGTTTATGACCTAGTTGTTAGACGTAAAGCGAGATAATGATATTCCTTGCTTCTGACCTAGTTGTTAGATGTAAAGCAAGATGTGACTGACACTGAGCTACCAGCTTAACCATTGTGACATTAATCTAGTGTAGTACTGTGATGTGCCAGCCTAGTGTTATGATGAGGTATCATTTTTTTACTAATACATATTTGATGCAGATGATGATAGCATTCTTTCGAGAATGATGATGTTGTCGATGAAGAAAACTTCCGATGACTCATAAATGTGCTAGCCAATGCTTCAAGATGATATAGATGATACTGTCCTCCTAATTCCACTGATGATGCAGACCTCTCTCACCTGATACTGATGAAGAATACCCTTCTTGTTAAGGGGGAGTGTTGACATAATGTAACTGCGAAGAGCATTCTTATTATTATTGTTATTTTTTATTAGGATTAATCCCCATTGTGGATTAATCATGTCGGTGATTGTATAAGGACCAAATCCCCTTTTGTGGATTGGTCATCGGACAATTATAAAGGGAAGAATAAGAAGTCAGCCCCAGTAGTTATTATTGAAGACCCAGAATTAATTAAAGGTGGGTTTACCCACCCAGAGTGAGAGGTCATCCCTGCCAGTGAGACCCTCTCACACGTGCCAGTCTTGTATAAATAAGAGGCTAGTGCCTCACTTCTAACACACAACTCACTTGCTCATTCTCTTATGAGGCAAGTTGCAATTACCAGTTGGAGAGAGGGAGAAGAGTGGCGCATCTCTTGGGGAGGAATATCTATATTGGTTTGAGTTATCTCTTGAACATTGTATAAGTTATTTATGATAAGGAAGTTTTTGTTGGGTTTTCTTCCCCTAGAGGGCTTCCCATGATAAATGTTGTGTCTCTTGTGAATGTGTATTTCTCAGTGATCTTGTTCTTATGATGCTCTTATTTATTGAAATGCAAAGAACTATAATAATGGCATAAACATTAACATGGTATCAGAGAAAAAACTTCTGGCACGTGTGAAGTGTCTCTTCACTGGAAGGGCCGACTTCTCAATCTGGGTGGGTAAACCCACCTTTATTATATTTCTAGGTCTCTTAATTAACTGTTGGGGCCGACTTCTTTTTCTGCCTATTATAATTGTCTTTTGACCAATCTGCAAAAGGGGATTTGGTCCTAATACAATTACCGACATGATTAATCCACAATGGGGATTAATCCAATGAATAAAATAACAATAATAATAAGAATGCTCTTTGCAGTTACATTATTTCAACACTCCCCCTTAACAAGAAGGGTATTCTTCATCAGTATCAGGCGAGAGAGGTCTGCATCATCAGTGGCATCAGGAGGATAGTATCGTCAATATCATCTTGAAACATTGGCTAGCATATTTATGAGTCATCAGAAGTTTTCTTCATCGGCAGCATCATCATTCTCGAAAGAATGCTATCATCATCTGCATCAAATATGTATCAGTAAAAAAATGATACCTCATCACAGCACTAGGCTGGCAGTACTACACTGGCTCAATGTCACAGCTGTTAAGCTGGTAGCTTAGTGTCAGTCACATCTTGCTTTACGTCTAACAACTAGGTCAGAAGCAAGGATGATCATCATCTCGCTTTACATCTAACAACTAGGTCAGAAGCGAGGAATCACAACGTCATGCTTTACGTCTAACAACTAGGTTAGAAGCATGACTCATATTCCTTTACATCTAACAACGGGGTCAGAAGCAAGGAACACATCAACATCTCGCTTTACGTCTAACAACAAGGTAAGAAGCGAGGAATCATCTTGCTTTACATCTAACAACTAGGTTAGAAGCAAGGAATCAACGGTGTCATGCTTTACGTCTAACAGCGAGATCAGAAGCATGACTCATCTTGCTTTACATCTAACAGTGAGGTCAGAAGCAAGGATCACACGGCGTCATGCTTTACGTCTAACAGTGAGGTCAGAAGCATGACTCATCTTTCTTTACGTCTAACAGCGAGGTCAGAAGCAAGGATCACACGGCGTCATGCTTTACGTCTAACAGCGAGGTCAGAAGCATGACTCATCTTGCTTTACGTCTAACAGCGAGGTCAGAAGAAAGGATCGCACGGCATCATGCTTTACGTCTAACATTGAGATCAGAAGCATGACTCATCTTGCTTTACGTCTAACAACGAGGTCAGAAGCAAGGAAAATACATACTCCCCCTTTCAGGGAAGGTCCTTTCAGACTATACCAAGCTTATCTCGAAAGTGTTCAAACTTTACACAAGATAGAGGCTTAGTCAACATGTCAGCAAGTTGTTCATCCGTGCTAATGTACTGGAGCTTCAAGGCTCCTCTCTGTACCATGTCACGGATGAAATGATAGTGGATCTCTATGTGCTTCGACCTGTCGTGGAACATAGGATTCTCTGTCATTTTTATGCAGCTTTGATTATCACATAGAATCGCGGTTGCTCTCATATCCAAATCAAATAGGCCTGTCAGCAACTTTCGAAGCCATATAGCTTCACAGCTAGCAGAACATGCGGCAATGTACACTGCTTCCGCTGTGCTGAGAGCAATACTGGATTACTTCCTACTCTTTCACAAGATCATCGTTGATCCCAAACTGAAACAGCATACGGAAGTGCTTTTTTTGTCATCAATGCTTCCTGCCCAATCTGCATCAGTATATCCACTCAATGTGAAGTCATGATCTCCATCATAGCTGAGACCATAATCCATTGTACCTTTAAGGTACCTCATCACATGTTTTGCAGCCACTAGGTGAACACGTTTAGGCTCTACCAGAAACTGACTCAAGGTGTTCACTGCAAAATAGATGTCTGGTTTGGTGTTTGCCAGGTACATCAGCGATCCAATGATCTGTCTATACAGTGTAGCATCTATCAAATCTGACGAAGAATCGACCAGTAGCTTCAGCTTTGCTTCCATGCGAGTATTCATGGACTTGCATTCTAGCATGTCGAAACTCTTTAAGATTTCGACTGTGTACTTCCCCTGGTTAAGGAAGATTATTTCCGGACTCTGCCATACCTCAAGACCTAAGAAGTAATGCATTAGGCCAAGGTCTTTCATTTCAAACTATGCGACAAGTCTCTGTTTACATTCAGCGATGAGCTTTTTTTCTCCAATTAAGAATAAGTCATCCATGTACAGTAGTAATATTACTAGTTCATTATCCATAATCTTGAAGTAGAGATTTGAGTCTGCTTTACTCTTGGTAAAGCCTAAGATCGTCAAGAAACTGTCTATACGGCCATACCAAGCTCTGGGAGCTTGCTTCAATCCTTATAAGGATTTCTTCAATCGGCAGACATGAGACTTCCTGTATTCAACCTCAAATACTTGGGGTTGCTCTATATACACGTCCTCTTCAATAACACCATTCAGGAAAGTTGTCTTCACATCCATATGGTGCAGCTTCCACTTCATCTTAGCAGCAAGAGCTATAATGGTTCTAATCAAAGTGTATCTGGCCACAGGAGCGAATGTCTCTTCATAGTCAATAACTTCCTTCTGGGAAAAGCCACGAGCGACAAATCTTGCTTTATATTTCTCAATACTTCCATCAGCAGGATGTTTTATTTTGAAGAGCCATTTTGATGATACCACATCCTTACTTTTTGGTCTAGGAACTATTTCCCATACATCATTCTTTATTATGGATTGGTATTCCTCTATCATGGCATCTGCCCATTCCTTCTTTTGGATGGCCTCTTCAAAGCATGTGGGTTCTTCATCAAGTAGATTGCACATCAAAGCCGTGTAACTGGAGAATGGCTTTGGTCTTTTCACCTGTCTCATGGTTCCTTCTGGAACACCATACTTCTCTCCATATTGAATAAGCTCTCTTACCCAAGCAGGCTTTCTTTTATGGGAGAAGGTCATTTGAGGAGGTTCTTGAACTTTTGTTATATCATGATCTTCAGGAGTCTCCTCATCAGGGGAAGCTACGACTTCCCTTACAGGTTCTGTAGCTCTGGGAACTTCCCTCACGGATTCTGTAGTCCTGGGATTTACAAGTTCCTCTTCATATACTTCTTCAAGTTGGCATCTTCTTGATTTCTTAAGTGTTTCTTCTTCATCAAAGGTCACGTCCTTTCTGATCTCAATATGGCGGTGACCAGGTATGTAGATTCTGAAGGCCTTGGATACCTCACAGTATCCCACGAATATTCCCTTCTTTCTGGAGGGTTCTAGCTTGTTCCTTTTCTCTTTCGGTATATGAATAAACACTGGACAGCCAAATATTTTGAGATGGATTCCGGTGAACATTTCTTCTGGGGTCTTGAACCTAAGTGCACTATGGGATAATCTGTTCTGCACATAAACAGCTGCCATTGCTACTTCTTCCCATAAGCACATAGGAAGATCTTGGTCGTGAATCATGGTCTTTACAGCTTCCATAATTGTTTTGGTCTTCCTTTCAGCTACACCGTTTTGTTGAGGATTATAGGGAGTATTTAGTTCCCTCTTGATCCCAACATCTCTGCAAAAGTTTACGAACTCCTTCGAGGTATATTCTCCTCCATTATCTGACCTCAGTATCTTAATCTTTCTTTCGGAAAGATTCCCTATCAAGGCTTTGAATTCCTTGAATTTATTGAATACTTCATCTTTAGATTTTAAGAAATATATCCAGGTCTTACGAGAATAATCATCAATAAATGATACATAGTAAACATACCCGCTAATGGAGGATGATGGCATTGGGCCACACACGTCTGAATGGATGAGTTCCAATGCT
>ML796563.1:131212-178654 GCA_009831015.1 Picea engelmannii
TTTTGACTGGATAATTGTTCACCTTATGTCCCATCTTATCACAATGATAGCATTGTATAGATGAGAGATCTCGTCCCTTGCATTGTCCTTTCTTCTGAAAATTTCTTGAATGAGATTCTTGGTTGTTGAATTTGTTTGATAGTTGCGGTTCTCTATGAGATTCCCTTTTGAAGTAGGGTTTCTTCCTTCCTCCTTTTGT
This sequence comes from Picea engelmannii, assembly GCA_009831015.1. Classification (NCBI taxonomy): domain Eukaryota; kingdom Viridiplantae; phylum Streptophyta; class Pinopsida; order Pinales; family Pinaceae; genus Picea; species Picea engelmannii. The sequence continues at coordinate 131,412 of ML796563.1, forward strand.
ATGAGTAGCTAGGGCTTGATCGTCGTCCCTTGATAGTAGTGCTTCACGGTTGGCTACCCTTGTCTCTTCTTGGGTGCATTCTTCCCATAGGCTCTCAAACTATAGTTTCTCCTTTCTGCCACATACTGACTGGATGAAAGCATCACGAGGTATTGCGAGACCATTTAGGGCGGTTATTACAAATTCGTCTTCGTCGATGGTGTCTCCAATCGCTTTCAACTGTTCTTTTATTTCGAAGATTCGGGAGAAATATTCTTGAATCATTTCTCCTTTCTGCATCTTGGTATTCTTCAACTGAGTTCTTAGATTCATCTTTCCATTGATGTTCTTTCCTTCATATAGTTTTCTTAGAGCATCAAACATCTCCTTTGGAGTCTTCTTGGACGATACATATCGGATTAGGTGATCTTTAGTTGAATCTGCAATGATTCTTTGAGCCCTGATTGAGTCCTTTTGATGCTTCGCTTTCTCTATGGCATCTTCAGGTTCCTCCACTTCTTCTTTCATAAATCTTGATAGGTCATTCTCTACAAGGATCAGCCCGATCCTATACTTCCAGGCACGGAAGTTGTCTATGCCTTCTAGTTTCTCAACAAGCTTTGTGCTTGCAGACATCTTGTACTTGCAGTAACAAAAATAACCAAAAATTGAAAATGCTCAAAATCAAATTTTGGCTTTACCAGGAGGTGCGCTTGGCTGAGGCAAGTAGCCTGGTGTCCTCGGATCTGAGAAAATCCAATTTTTACCCCGTCAAATCTGATCTGCGGATTTCTGGACTGGTGCTTCTGGTACTTCTGGTACTCTGGTACTTCTGGTACTTCTGGTACTTTTGTGAAACTAGGGTTTCACTTTCTGAGAGATCCAACCACTGAAAAGGTGCGCTCTAGGTGCCAAATTGATCCTGGGGGGAGGGCGCGGCTTTCTAGATGTTTAGGGAGATGAAAAGAGATACTTTTTCAAAACCCTAATTTGCAGCTATTGCAGCAATGACGTTTTTCCTCTTGCAAATAGTGCTTCCTTTAAGTTGGCTCTGATAACATGTTAATGTTTATGCCATTATTATAGTTCTTTGCATTTCAATAGATAAGAGTGTCATAAGAACAAGATCACTGAGAAATACACATTCACAAGAGACACAACATTTATCCTGGGAAACCCTCTAGGGGAAGAAAACCCAGCAAAACTTCCTTATCATAAATAGCTTAAAAAATGTTCAAGAGATAACTCAAACCAATACAGATATTCCTCCCCAAGAGATGCGCCACTCTTCTCCCTCTCTCCAACTGGTAATTGCAGCTTGCCTCATAAGAGAATGAGCAAGTGAGTTGTGTGTTAGAAGTGAGGCGCTAGCCTCTTATTTATACAAGACTGGCACGTGTGAGAGGGTCTCACTGGCAGGGCCGACCTCTCACTCTGGGTGGGTAAACACACCTTTAATTAATTATGGGTCTTCAATAATAACTGTTGGGGCCGACTTCTTATTTTGCCCTTTATAATTGTCCGATGACCAATCTGCAAAAGGGGATTTGGTCCTTATACAATCACCGACATGATTAATCCACAATGGGGATTAATCCTAATAATAAAATAACAATAATAATAAGAATGCTCTTCGCAGTTACATTATTTCAACAACAAATTCTTTCTAGGATCCTGCATCCATTTGTTAGTCCAAACATATTTTCTATGCATAGGTATAACATATCTTTCATGATTCTTATCAGATCTATTCATATCAAACCTTCTTTCATCTATTAGTGCCCTAGTTTTTAAGCTAGGACAGAATATATCAATCATACCTAGATCCATACGCTAGAAACAAAAATTTCCACTTATCTTACTTTTATAGAGCACAAAGCTTTCAGATCTAAAACTTTTTAACTATTCTTACCTTTATCAGAGCACAGAGCTTACAGATCTTATCTCTCTTCTTCAGATCAGACTTTGTCTCTTGGGATCTGACCTTCCTTTTTGCATATCAGACTTCTTTTCTTTAGATCTAACCTTCCTCTTGGCACAAAGCTTCACGGGTCAAGTAAAATTATGCGCACTAGGGCAATAGATCTACACACAAAGATTTCACACTTTCAGGTCGAATTTTTGCACAGAGTTTCTTCTTCTTTAGTTCCTAGCAATCACAGTTTCATGTCCTGGCAACAGAACCATTTGTTGGCACAGGGGCAGACCCAGGGTTCAATGCTACAACATCGCACCAACAAAACCCTAACTATTGGTCCTTTCGACAACACATGTGAAGCAGATGTAGTCTCACCCGAGGTAGAGGCAGGGGTGGTTGCAGGACTCAAGTGTCTACAACCTTAGTTGGGACATAGATTTGTGATTATAATACTTAATACAACTCTTAGCACCGTCAGTTCCTTAATATGTAATCACTATTCACTTCTGATGAGTGAGATTGTTGTGGTTGGGATTTTCGGTTTTTATCGGAAAAGCCACAGTGTTGTCAATAGACTATCGACGTTTCACATCCAAATCAGGATCCATCTTCAGGACAATAAGCATGGGTTAAGAAAATTGGAAGAGTTGGTATAAATACTAGAAGTGTGGGAAAGTTTTCTACTTTAAACCTAGCCGACACTGAAAACTTTCCCACACTTCCAGTATTTATACCAGCTCTTCCCATTTTCTTAACCCACACTATTCACTTCGTTGATACAACTGAGCTTCGCAGTATTCACACCAATCTACATTATTCAAGCACTTAGCATATACAAATGGATCAGAATGAGCATATCAAGCACTAAACATGACTATCTAGATCAGATCTAACATTCTCACAAATGATAAGCACAAAGCAAGTAGATCTATCCAACTATATCCAAGCACTTAGCATATAACATATGAACACATCAGGACAAAGCACAAAGCACACAACACAGTGTTTGCGTGGTTCACCCCCACCCTAGGGCTACATCCACCAACTCTTCTTCTTTATTGTCTTCAATCAATCGGTTACAAGCACAGAGCCTCAAAACCTTTACTCCGCACAGGACAGAAGTTTTGCACAGCTTGTTAGATCCTTCTTCCTTGCACTACAACACAAAGCCTTCTAAAGTCTCTCATAGGGGCTTTCACTCAGCTCTGCAAGTCTTACACAAAATGCACAAAGACTTGATCACACAGATTCAACTCTTGGCACTTAGCCTACATCACATAGATATATCATCCACTACTTCTCTATATGGCCTAGACATCTATATCTACATACAAAATAGACCTAAACATGGGTAAACCCATGGGCCGACATCCCAATCCTGTTACATAATCCCAAAAACCTAAAAAGGACCCAAAAGTAGGCCGAGATCCCGTGATCTATGCTTCGTCTTGCGCTCCTCCTTCGACAGGTTGTCGAAGTCCCAAAATAGGTCAACATGACCAAGAAACTCCCAAAACTTGGTCAAGGGCCAACAATCATGGATTATTTACAACCATGTATGTGATTTCCAGATGTAAGTCAGGATTGTCAATTAGATTCATGGAGATTCAATACTTGTGTTTGACGAAATTTGTTTCTGAAGCACTAGTCAATTGGTTTACTAAATGTTTTGTAATGAGAAATATCTTTCATTTAATAAACTCCATAGAGAACTATTTCAAGGCATGGCTTTAATGATTTCTCAGATCTTGGGATTGTTGAGTGTGAGATTTTTGAAGTGTGCATATCAAATTATTTTCAATCTTAATTGTCATACTATTTAAAGTTCTCTTAAATGATTAAGATCATTTCTCTCTTCCTCTTGCAAGAAAATATGGTTGCATCTTATCTATTCATGCATTTTAGAGGGTTGTAAAATGATGTTGAGTATATATTTGTCCTGATATTGAAGTATCTCTTCAAACTTTTTATTGTTAAGAAGCTACTTGTTGCACATAAAGATAAGATCTGGTTATCAAGAACCATTTCATATAAAACTAAGAAGTAAAGACTTTAGGGTTTTCTATTTGGAATTCTCCCGATCCAAGAGAAATAAAGATACATCTTTCAAATTTTGATAGAGGAGTGCCACCTCTATAAAAATGCAGGGGGATATTTATCATCATGAGTTTGTTGTTTGGATCTTTAAGAGTCTAAACATCAATAGGACCCCAACCTATTTGGGGGGGGAATCAACTTTCTAAAGCAGTTGTGTTGCCACAAAGCCCTAATCAAGTCCTATAACTCCATGTTTCTCCCAGCTTGTAAATATAACTATAATGTCCAAGAGACCATGGAAAACTCCATATGTGTGAATGTTGATTCGATGGACCTTTGTATGAAAGGTAAATGAATGTAAATCTTGTTATTTACTAGAAAATGGATAAGTGTTGCATGAATGTTGGAAGGGGGGTGTACTTAGAAAGATTACGAATGCTATACAAAGAGATGGTGAAGGGGACCAGGAATGGTTGTGTTAACCTTCACCAAACCAGTATGTACTGGATTTAATTGCTCAGGACCATAACAGTCCTCTGACCCATAAATGAATTACAGTCAGGTTGGTAGGTGGGAAGACCTCCTCAAGAGTTAATGAGGGGATGGGGAATAGCAACCATCTGTAAGGCTTCCATACTTGACTATGGGCTGGGGATTTGAGCCACACGCAACCTTGTTGAAAGAGGCAAGAAAGGAAGGTGTGGTGGGAAGAGGAAGATTGGCGAAGAGTACCGGGACAAGAGGTGAATCTCTCGGGTTCAAGAAAGAATTGGAAACAAGCGTTCTGGTCATAGGAAATGGCGGGGAAGGTTATGATACAAGCTGATAAATGAGGCCGGTCCTCCTTGCTTGGTATCATGTAAACCATTGCCAAGACCCTACGAGAGGAGGAGAGTAACCTTCGTCCCTACTGTTGTTGAGCCTGTAGAAAAGATTGTGTAGAAGAGCATCGTGGTCTAGCTCGGGGGTGGCTAGTGGTAAATCCATTTGGAGAGTCTGAGCCTATGGTTGGGTGGAAACGGGCACCCCTTCCAGTAGTCGCATCACATTGTCTGGTTCTCATAAGTATTTTCCTTGCTTTATTTGTTGAAATGGAATGATAGATGATTACTTGGACTTATGCATATGTGAATTTATAAATGTTTTATGTGTGAAATGGTTATGTCATGTATATAATTTGAGCTCCTTGTAAAATTTACACTTCCAACTGATAGACCGCATGCCCAGCTTAACTCTGGAGGCTTCCGGGGGCACAAGTTGTTAACATGGTCAAGATAGGGGATAGTGTCTCGACCCGAAACCATCCGTTTGAAGAGGATAACTCTTCCAGACCCCTTTGTCGTGCAACCGGAATGCCAGACCCAAGTCCTTAACCCTTAATCGTAAAGCTCAGGAGGAGTAGCGAAGTTGAAGCCTTAAAAAAGAGGAGGTTTTTTCATTTAAGAGACGAGCAAAAGAGATCCGTTTGAAAGGACCCATATGACCAGTACCCAGGAACCTTGGGTTAAGCCTAAGGGGGCCATGTTTCCTTGGTCTCATAGCTCCAGAAGTCCGGGACTTCGGAGTAAGACCAACCTTACTGGATTTACATGAACTGAAGGTGATCAGGAGACTCGATCTCTCGTGAGATTGACCGGCGATAGGTGGTCCCCCAGGTGGTTGGGTGGGCCTATCTCGCCAAGTAAAAGGAGGTCCGAAACCCCGAAGGTTGGAGTCGCGAAGGACCCAGTACCGTAGATCATGAGACCCTTCATATCCTTTTCCAACCATCATCATATCAGGGACGCGTTGCGCTAGTCCCTCTCCTTCGGAGATTGGACGCTTCGGAAGATAAGAGGAGTTTTCTTAGCAATACTCTGGAACGTTGAAACCCCGAGGTAACCAAAGTTGTAGATCTATTGGTCTACGAGACCGGATCTCAACCGTGAGATCTGAGGAATGTAGAAGATTGTCGGCAAGGTGACAAGATACAATGACGTCATCCCCGGTGACGTGGATCCAATCTTAACGAGCCACGTACCACCTGGTTTATGTGCATCACCTACCCCATGGGGCCCTTGGATCGTGACATGCATCGCTCTGGGTGAGGGCACGTGTCACCCCTGATCCAACTACATGTTTTTCCGCGAGTTCAGACTTCGAAAGAATTAGAGTCAAGTGAGTCAAGAACTCCTGAAGCTTGAGACCCAAAGTCAATCTCAGTCATTCGTTGTGACTAGAGTATGGACCATCGATTTGACTAGTGCATGTCCGCGAGTTTGGACCTCGACGGAATCAAATTCAGTTGAATCGAGAACACCCGAATTCAGAAGTCTCGATGCGCATGAGGAGCCCATTGAGTCAAACCCACATGGAAGCTCAGTGGCCTCGACCAATGAACGCCTGAGGAGCTGGAGAGAGACGTATCCACCAGTTCTGAGTTCGGTTCTGAGTATGGTAACCGTGACAGGAAATCCCTGGACAAGCAAAATGGGATTTGAGACCCTGAATGGAGGTCTCAAGTTCTTAAGGAGAATGAAATTTTGACGCCCCTTTGTGGGTCTGTTACAAGACCCACCACTAGATAATAGGGGGTTATTTCAACATGATCTCCTCCCTAGTAGAGAAAAGGACATGGATTACATGACTAGAACAAGACGTTATTCACTTCAAAGTCACAATTCAGGACCTCAACCTGATTGATAAATAAATGAAAAATGGGATCCACACTTGGAACCGTAATTGCAGTGGATCCCAAAAAATTGCCTCTTGCCTCGATTGATTCCTTCTTTCACTTTTTTTGAAAGGCTTGGGCATACAAGAAAATATCATTGCATGCAATAGCTCAGACCAGGTCCGATGAGTCTAGAAATTGTTAGCAAAGCCAGTCCAACAAATCAACCATTCTGATTTAAATATTTTTTGTTATACCACCCCTCTTTCTAGGAAAATATTGAAGCTTGGTGGAAAGAGGAATAAATACCATATGGAATCCCAATGTACAAGTTCCGGTGGAGGCTTAAGAACCTCAAAATCTACCTCAAGCAATGGAACAAAGAGAGTTCAGAAACATTTTCAAAGAAAATCTCAAGCTCGAGACTAAAATGGCTACACTTCAGCAACAAATCATCCTCTCTTGAAGAACAGAGGAACTCACAAAAGAAGAGGAAATCTTAAACACTCAGCTATCCCAACACCTCAAACAGAAAGAGAAACTATGGCATCAAAAATCCCACATGCATTGGCTCCAAGTAGGGGAAACGAACTCCAAATTATTCCATCGTATCATGTTCCAACTTCGATATAACAATAGGATCACTACCATTAAGGACTCCCAAGGTATCAAACTCTCTAACCATGAAGATATTGAAAATGAGATTACAGATTAGTTTCATAATCTTATGATTGATCTACAACAGGATCACCAAGAGGCTATTGCCAAGATCACCCAACATATCTCCAAGCTTGTTTCCTCCAAGAAGAATGCATCCCTCTTTCGCCCCAATCTTCTAGAATAAGTTGAAATATTTGTTCTCAATATGCCCAAAATCAAATCCCCCAAACCCGATGGTTTCACCATTGATTTGTTGCATTTTTATTGGTTGATCGTGAAGACTGACATCCTTGAAATCATTCAGGACTCTAGGTCTCACCTCAATGTTCTCCATGCCCTCAATGTAACCTTTCTCACCCTCATTTCAAAGGAGGACAAAGTCAAAGACCCTATAAAATTCTAATCGGTCTCTCTCTGCAACGTCATCTATAAAATCATCACCAGATAATCACCAACTACCTTAAACCCCTTCTACCTAGCCTCAACCTCATCTCTTAGAAGAAATCTGGTCATGTCGAAGGCCGAAAAATTATGGACAGCATCATCCAAACCCACGAAATGGTCCACTCCTTAAAAATCATTAAGAAACCCATCATGATGATCAAATTAGACATGTCCAAGGCCTTTAAAAAACTAAATTGGCAATGCATCCAACAAGTCCTTCTTACGTTTGGATTCTCACCTAATTGGATAAAATGGGTTATGTCTCTAACTTCCACTACTTTCTTCTCAATCCTTATCAATGGCTCACCCTCCAAGCTCTTCTCTCAGACTCGAGGCTTAAGAAAAAGAGATCCCCTCTCCTCTTTCCTTTTCATTTTAATTACATAAGGACTTGGCAAGCACATCAAAGCATCAACAACAAAAGGAAGGATAAAATGAGTCCATCTGCATGGAGAAAGTGAACCAACCACCCATCAACAATTTTTAGACGACACCATGCTAATGGGACTTCTAACGCTCTAAGAGGCCCTCTCTTTCAAACAAATTATGCAAGACTTCATGGACGCTCCAGGGACCTCAATAAACCACTATAAGTCACAAATTTTCTTTTTTAATACTCCTTATGCAGTTCAAAATCATATTGCTCCATATTGCTCGACTTATGAGTTTTCATAAAAATATCCCTCCCTTCTAAATATTTGGGTATACAATTGGTGGAAAACTCTTTAAAACAAATTTCCTGGGAAAATTTGTTTTCGTGGATTCAAAAAAATTGGACAGTTGGGTATTTCACTTACTCAATATTGCAAGTAGACTTCTATTGGTCAAATCAATTCTCCAAGCCATGCCTATCTACCTATTCTCAGCTTTGGAGGCACCAAAATATGTGCTCAAATCCATCAATAACACTCAAAGGTCCCTTTTATGGGGAGGGAACCCAAGGAAATGGGCCTTGGTCTCCTAGGCAACGATATGTCGGTTGAAAGCAGTAGGGGGCTTGGGTCTGATAGATACGTAGACCCTAAATTCAGTCATGGGAGCAAGAACTTCGTGGTGGTAGAACAATAATCAATAGGAAAGCTAGAGTAGACTATGGAAACATAAATATGCACCTAATTGGGATAGCCAATATTTAATTTGTATGAACTCCTCCTCAGGTAGTTCCTCTATTTGGAACATAGTGTGATCAAATTATACTTTGGTCCAACAACATTGTTTTTGCGAAGTAAGAAATGGCCAATCATCCCTCTTCTGGGATGATACATGGAAACAACTCCCAAAATGAAATGAGAAGGAATAGTTAGACACCTTAAACCAAACGATGACTACACACCACATAACTCATCTCCATCACTATTGGACCCCTATAGAACCTAATCACTCCTGGAGAACATGGCTTCTAAAAGAACAGTGGATTATTCCCCTAGATCCCTTTGACTGGGATTCATATTGGACTGAGCTAGCCACTTGTGAAATTCATGTGTCGGATCATCTCGACAAGCTTAGATGGGGAAAGCAGTCGACTGGAAACTTCTCCATCAAAGAATCTTACCACAATGCAACCAACTCTCATAACCTCAACACTCAGAAAATACGAGATCAAATCTAGAAACAACAACTATGGCCCAAAGTTTCAACCATCCTCTGGCTCCTAGCTCATGAGAAGACTCTGACCTAGTACAAATTGACCAAAAGAGGATTCTTTGGTCCCTCTATATGTTTCCTCTACCAAAACAAAGCGTAAATGTTGCAATACTTATTTAATAGCTGGAACTTTGTATCATCCCTTTAGGATCATGTGATAATGGTATTTAGGCAAACCAATTGAAACAGAACAAGTATCAATGAGACTCTAACAACCTATAAACAATAAATAAGTCAAAATATGAGCATCAATAGATCCTGATAGCTTCTCTTAGGATTCCTTCTTTGGGAAATGTGGAAAGAAAGGAATTGAAGAATCTTTAAATCAATGTGATTAGAGACGCAAAAGATATGGTGAAAAAACAAGAAAGCTATCCAAGAAATTGTTCTTCTTCAACCTTGGGAAGAAAAATATTGGCAAGGAGATCACAAAGAAAGTTCCATTCTCAAGGATCTCAATCTATCACCCATTCCATCCACTTATTCAGTCAGCAAAGCAAAAAAAACCCAGTCCACTCCTGAGGAAATCTTGTCTCCTCCCCCTCCATGCTTCTTAAATCTTAATTTCAATGGAGCCTCAAAAGGGAATCTAGGCTAGGCAGAATCAGGTGGGATCTTCAGAGATGCAAATGAAAAAATCATCTAGATCCATGCAAGCCATATGGACCTTAGAACAAATAACACAACAGAGATCTATGTGCTAGAGCAAGGTCTCTGAATCACCCAGCGTGAACATTTCCATAAATTGTTGGTTGAGGATCACTCTCTCATGGTCATCAATATGTTGAGGAATCTCCAACAGGGTACTCCAAGCTCCAAGGTCACAACTTGTTGGTGTCTTAAAAGAACAATATAAAACATCAATACCCTCCTTCAAGTCATATCGATTATCATTCCCTTGCACATTTGTCACTCTGCCAATAAACTCATAGAAAAAATGGAAAACTTGGGTGTAACATGTTCAGAGGAACCCATAGATAAAAAATGGAACATGGTTCATGTAGATGAGACATTCTAGGAATGTCTCATACTAGCTTACAAGGATATCCACTACTTGAAAGGGGTGGAAGGGGTGCAACAGGGGGGTGCTCTCACCGTCCTCAAGACTACAGTTAGCATATGCATGGCCACCGGCATGCCCCCCCACTCGGCACACATGTACTCTCCTTGATCTAGTCATGAAATCAGGATCGTGGGAAGGATGGGGAAGGATCTAGGTTAATCTCCCCACCCCGCATACATATTACACCATAGTTATGAGAGTTGCTATTACAGTAGCAAGCCATTACACCAAGGTGTGGTGAATGCATCTCATTGTTCTACTTGAGCACGAAGTGTATGATGTATTTCAATGGCAGCGTCCTTGTGTTAACTTATTTCAGTGGCGAGAGCCCGATAGTGGTTCATTCTAGTGAAGAGGCTTGGGATAAGAGAGGGAGAGTCACTCTCAGAGTGTGGTATGAAACCTCTCATCATCTGGTTTGTGTGTGAGTTGGATTTATGGTTTCATCCTTCTATCGTGCCTCGTCTTGTGGATATGTCAAGTGTTACAGGCGAGGCAACTGAAACCCACCTGACCCAGCATCCTTGAGCACCAAAAGTTAAAAGCCTCCCAACCCGTGCATCATACTCTCTACGTAGGAAGTAGAGAGGGGATTTTGAAGAATCACCCAATTGAGAATTCAACAGAACCTAGAGTCCATTGAAGTTGCGACCAAAGAGGAAAGAGCTACCATCCACGAATAGGATATGGATGAGAAAATTGGGGATTGGGTGTCAGACACATGAGCTCCACGAGCCTGAGACACCAAGTATCACAAAACAATTGACTTGTATTGGCATATAAAAAAATTCATGGGTCGCATTCTCCTTGATAGTGATGATGAGAAAGAGATAATGTGAGAGCAAATTCGGGACATGTAGCTCCAGATTCATAATCTTCAAGCCTGCATTGACATCCATGTCGCTCCAAAAGGCAACCATCCAACAACAAGGTCTCACATGCAGGCACGCCCAGGGGACACCAAGCAAAGCAACGGGCCAGAATTTCAAGCTCGGACTACCTAGAGGGGGCATGTGCCCCCCCTCCCCCTCATTTGTCTTAAATGACTTATACTCAATTTTTTTTGCAAGCTTTATTTTCAGTCTAGAAAAAGACAAGACTAGGATAGATAGTTATTGGGTCTTAGTTTATTAGGATGCTAGTGTATTTTTTATTAAAAACTTGGATCAAACAATTTGGACTGATAGTCTTACTGCTATTATGGTTTCCCTAGTGGTAGGGCAGCAGCAGTGAATGTTTGGTGTAAATTTTCTCTTTCAGTAATATAATATAGCTACCTCAGTTTATCAGAAAAATAAATAAATAAATAAATAAATAAAAAAAAAAAAAAAATCAAAATCATTTTTAAAATAATAAAAGGAATTAACAAAAACAAATCCCTTATTTGGATGGATAAGTGTACCATATTTTGAGAAGAGATATGGAAAGGGTATATCCCTATTACTTTATTTTAACCAATTTTAAAAATTTAATTGTAATTTTATATTTAGAAAATAAGAAAAACAATATTTTTAACTTTGTAATTGTTTATGAAAAAATAAAAAAAAATATTTTCAAGTGAGTGCAAATTTATTTTTTACATTCCTGTTTTGCGTGTCTATTTTTCATGCATGTTGAAAAATTTTGCAGTAAAATAGTAATAGTAAGTCTCTTTCACCCAATACCTTAAAATATGAAAATGTTAAAGTGTTGTTTGCATAACATTAGTGCTTTTTATGTAGGTCTCTTTCACCAAATAGCTTAAAATATGAAAATGTTAAAGTGTTGTTTGCATAACATGAGTGCTTTCCATGCAAATTCAAGGGAATTTAAGGAATATTCAAAGATTCTCCCAAGGTTGGCATTATTTAACTAAAAATATAGTTGATAATGCAGCATTTGTTTAGTGATTGCATAACATAGTCTAGATTTTGACAATACAATAGGTGCCTATCAATCCAGCGTAACATTAGTGCTTTCCATACAAATTCAAGGGAATTTAAGGAATATTCAAAGATTCTCCCAAGGTTGGCATTATTTAACTAAAGATATAGTTGATAATTCAACATTTGTTTAGTGATTGCATAACATAGTCTAGATTTTGACATTACAATAGGTGCCTATCAATCCATTGTGTGAGAACATGTGAATCCGTACGTTTTGTTGATTTGAGTTAAGGGGTACCATAGAGACACTATGTGCTATACCAAAAAAAAAAGGGAACATCATGAAGGTGGAATGAGATCAAGAATCTTAATACGTGTGATTTTACAAAATAAATTTATGTAGCAATGCATAGGCTAAGCATAGGGAATATCTAGAAGCTAATAATTATGTATTAGATTCTTGAACCAAGTCGATTGGAACATAAAACATAATGGGAAAATGCAATTTTTTTAATTCTAAATGAAATGTTGGACAAGGGACATGCTCCAATTGTGGTGTCTTCGTCACATTGAAGTGATTTTGGATCATAGAGAGATATAGGGGTAGGTATGAACTTATTGTCCTATTCATGGAATTTATACTTTTTGCGGTTTAGTGAAGCTTGCACAGCCCTAAGGTTGTGGACTTTCATCATGCCTACCATAAGGGCATAAGTAGTCGTTTAAAGGATACCCAACCACCCGAAACAAGTAATGTAGCAATCATACAAGGAACTATCCAGCAAAGAGTTGGTTGGCATGGTACCTCCCAAAGCCCCACAAAATCTCATCTCAAAGGTGGTACATGAGTTAATGAAACCCCTCCTAATGAATTTTCTATTGATCTTCAAGGTTTCAAAAACTATTAAGTATGTAATAACTTGAAAAAAACAAACTACTGGGATATTTTTTGGATCATATTACACCAAACATAATGTGATTAAGCACTAGTTCGAACAAACATGGTGGCCTTATGGATGGATCTACACAACCATACATAGCTTGACAAAGGATCTTTTTAGTTTTCTTTCAAAGAGGAAAATCACTACCATGAAGTGATATCTTGTGGCCTTTGGATGTGTTGGAACAGTTTGGTTGTTTTTTCCAATCACATGAAGAATTATTTACTAAAGAAGCCTCTAATATTTATTACCCACTCTAGATGGATTTCCTAGGTCTCTTTATACAATACTAGGCTTTTGTTGGAACAAATCGCAACTCGAATTGGCGGCTTCATTTTCCATGAGCCAACTTAGGTCTTTGACCCACTACTTTAAAAAAGGGATTCTTTTCGGTTTGATATCTTCAAAAATCTAAAGGAATTTAAGTACATTCAAGGTGTGGGTTGAAACATCTAACAACTAATGCAATACATAAATCTCCCCAACATCCATTTTGAGTTCCAAAGTCCCCAACATCCATTTTGAGTTCCAAAGTCCCCAACATAGAATAAATAACTACCCCCTACTAGTGAAAATTGAGGCCCATAGTCCCCCATCTTATTAACCAAGAGGTCAAGCCCCTTAGGCTACGCCACAAACATACAATGATGGATGGAAAAGGGTTGTGAAAAAATGGAAGGAACCTCAAACCAATATATCTATCCAGTTTCTTAGGCTTAGAGGGGATGTTCCGCTCCACAACCTAGTCAAGGTCCAAATCAATAGAATTCCTCCACCTCTGTGGCATCTTGGGGCCTTCCTAGCAGTTCCCAAACCATTGCTTAGAGATGGGAGCTAAGGGATCTAGGATTGACATCCACCCTTATAGTTAGTTTTTTCAAAAGCAACAAGTAATGGTAACCTCTACAAGAGACCAATAAACATAATTTTGAATGATTGTTTCCTACCCCAGTTGTTTAGTGTGAATTCATGTAATCCTTTTGACTCCTTGTATGGGATGGGATGGGAAGGTGAGGAGATGATGAATTTACATGTTGGAGGTTCTTAATGAATATTGTATCATTGAATGTACAAGGATTACTTAATCTAGAATTGGATCTCGGGACCAAAATGGGTCTAGGAAGGTCTAAAAATCAAAGTGCTCATAATGGATTCAAAATGGACGTGTGCGTAGGCCTCGTTGATTCGAACCCAACGCAACTTGAACGGGCTCAAATGGACGTTGTATAACCAAGATATCGCAGTCTGTTCATTTGGCCAAACAGGCAAAAACAAAACTGTTTATACAGTCTGTACAGTGCCACGTGGCAACTGATTATACAGTCCGTACAGTGCCACGTGGCAACTGACTGTAAAGGTCGTACGGTCGTACAACTGACATGGCAAGGCACAGTGGCTGCTGATGAGGACCAGTACAGGTGACCAATCAGGGAGTGACATGTGTCACCACTGCAAGGGTGACACATGGCATGACCTTACGACACGTGGCACGTCCATACGACATGTGGCAAACGTGGCAGGTACAGTGGCATGTGACATGGCAAACACGTGGTTGGAAGATGTGGACGAATCAAGCACTAACACATGGAAATATTGTTGGCGTATGGTACGTTTCCACGTGGCCCAGTCCTGGGCTATCACATGGCACCCCTTTATTGGTCTTTGGTTTTTGGCAAAATGTTTGGAGTTCACTGAATTTGAATCCACGACCTCTAGTCCAGGCAAACAACTTGGCGGGGTCGGGCTAGCCTGCCCGCCCTCGCATTAGGTCTTAACTACTATGGGCGCTACTTGTATTTAAAGTTGAGTGTTTGTTATATGAGCGGAATAAAGGGGCTTGGGCCTAGCCCCAGCCCGACGCATTTTCATATGTCCATTGTAATATGACCATAGCCCAGTTTTAACAGTAGGCGCGGGGAAATGTGGATCCAGCCCTCGGTTTTTGGTGTATCGCATGTGACCTGGTTCATATTGTTTGGGCGTGGAGGCTATGGGATTAGCCTCAGTCGGTCGGGCTAGCCCGCCGACCAAGTGGCATAACCATTGGTTCATGCCCAGGGGGCTTAACAACCAAATTTGTGTGCATGGAGCTTTAAAAACCAGGTCATATGGCATGCAATGTAACCAGGTGCCAAACAGTCGGGGGCAGCGCGTCCAGCATTAGCGCTAGGCCACATGGAGGGCACCATGTGACCAGGAGCCCGCTTAAAAGGGGTTGCGCCTTGAATTTTTGCATTTGTGGGTTATTTAACTTTATTATAAAGATTTTTAATGATTTATTCAGTAGTTTTATGGGATGTTGGTCATTTTGGGGATATATTGGGCCCTTTTTGAGGCCATATCTTGGGGAGAAGTTGGGAGGTTGTTGCCAACTTTAGGCCTATAAAAACCAGAGATTATTGAAGCCAAGGGGGAGATTCAAAACATGTCTATGCTGAAGAATTATTTAGCCAAAGCCATTTTTTATGCAGGGAAGCCATTGAGGAGAGCACCTTTGCGAGCCATTTTTGGGAACTTCGTTCATCCGATTTCAGTGTCGTCAGTCTTGTTGGGTTCTTGAGATCTAGTAGAACAAGACCAAATCAGTTTTTAACCATTTTGGCACTGTGATGATGTCCTTTTAAAGCTTTGAACAGAAATAAGAAAGCCTCACCCACTGAGATAAAGGCCCGGAGATGTAGGCGAGATTTCCGAACTCCGTTAGCACATTGGTGTTTATTGTTTGTTGTTCTTCATGCTTATGTTTAGATCTGTATATTTATTTATGGCTATTGTGTTTCTTCATTAATTCTTCCTTCTTTCATCAGTTTCCTAAATGGTTAATTAAGACATTCTTAATAACTCAACCATTGTTGTTTAAAAGATCTTTTCCGGATCAAGTGGTATCAGAGCTACTTGACGTTTGGATTTTGAGTTTGCATGATTACTAGGGAAAAGTTACATCGTGGTGAAGGTGATCTTGTTGAATAGAATCCATTGATTGGATTGAGAAAGAGAACTTCTCATAGTGAGAAGATGGCATCAAAAGAGGGACTTTCTCATGATGAGAAAGAGTTTCGAAAAAATTTCTTCGCCATCTCGAAGATGATGAATATTTTGTATGAGGATTACTTGGAACAGAAGAGATAGAATCTGGGTGAATATTCAAAGGGAAAAAGTGAAGAAGGAGATTATCCTCCTCAAATTCCTCATTCACCTCCTCCTTCTCCTTCTTCTTCAAGTTCAAGTTCTAAAAGCACCGCAAGAAAACATGTTCATAAACATAAACAAGAAATGCCTTTACTAAAACTTGAAGTGAAATTTGAATTACCCATTTATGATGGTGAAGTCAATGCAAAGACACTTGATAATTGGGTCAAACAAATGGAAGTTCATTGCAGTGTGCAACAGATCAAGGATGAGGCAACTCAGATCAAGTTCGCATCGCTTAGACTTGCAGGCACAACACTCATCTGGTGCCAAAGCAAGTTGCAAAATGGCACGCAACAAGTGGGTAATGTATTTCCATCATGGCATTTTTTTATTTTTGCACTTAGAAAGAAATTCTATCCTTTGGGTTATAAAGAGAAAGATTTAATTGAATGGCAAGCTCTTAAACTAAGAAAAGGACAAACAGTGCAAGAATACACAGATGGATTTCGTAAAATGGCATTGATGTTAGATATTCCTTTACATACCCAAGAAACTCTTATGAACTATATAGGATGTTTACCTGCACATATTTGAAATATTGTATTCATGTTTGGACCTACTAATCTTGATGAGGTTTCTATTCAAGCAACATACATTGAAGCAGGGAAAACAGGGGTTGGTGTGTCGGGGGAATTGTCTTCAAGGAAAGAGGACAAAAGGAAGTGGAATGGCAAGAAAGCAAATTCAGTGGCAAGAAAGGAAGAGAAGCCCTCTTGCAAGCATTGAAAGAAAGAGGGGCATGATGAGGACCATTGTTGGCAATTGCATCCCGAGAAGAGACCAAAGTGGTGCAAAGAAACGAAAGGGAGGTAAACAGTTGCAACAGCTTCTCGACCAATAGACTTGGGATCAGATTCGGGTGATGAATCTAAAGTCTCATTGGTTGGTTTGAAAGGTAAAATTGATAATGGAGTTGATTCTAGAATTAAATTGTTTCACATAAGGGTCATCATGAGGCATAATAAGGTCGACACATTAATAGATAGTGGATCTCAATCTAATTTGATTTCAAAGGAATTGATTAAACAATTGGGAGTAAACACTCAGATACATCATAAGCCTTACACACTTAAATGGATAAGAAACAATCATCAATTGCACATAACAAAGCAATGCACATTAAAGTTTACAATTTCATCTAACTTTGTGGACGAGGTAACATGTGATGTGGTGCCACTCAATGAATGTGGAATGGTCTCAGGCAATCCTTACTTGTATGATCGTAAAGCAATCTTCTACAGGGAAAAGAACCAATATCACTTAACCAAATCAGGTCAACAATATGTGGTACATTCTCATCATTTAAAGGCAAATAAATCTCTTCAAACTATGGAACAATTAAGAAAGGCAGCTCAAGCAAGCAACACACCTATAATTGTTTCAAATCAAGTAATAGATCTTAAGCAAGAACGGGAGATGATTGTAGAATGGAAGATCAATCACACTTTGCTTCAAGATAAGCTAATGTCGTGCAAGTACTACAAACATATTAGCTCATTTGCAGTCATATTTATGATGTTATCATTAGTAATGTTGTCAACATGGATGATAGTGGCTTCAGTAATATGTGACAAAGTACAAGTGGTTAACAATATTTTATCAGTTATCATGGTTGTTTTAAAGCTGATCTTGATGAGACAGGTGCACAGGATAGAGTTTAAAGACAGAGAACAAGTCGGGTGTCCTATCCCTCACTTGATGACTGGTCAGTAACCTTTTGGGGACCAAAAGGTATTTAGTGGGGAGGTGTGATCCAGAATTGGATCTCAGGACCAAAATGGGTCCAGGAAGGCCTAAAAAACAAAGTGCTCATAATGGCTTCAAAACGGACGTGTGTGTAGGCCTCGTCGATACGAATCCAACGCAGCTTGAATGGGATCAAACAGACGTAGTATGACCAATATATCGCGGTCTGTTCATTTGCCCAAACAGACAAAAAAAATGTTGACTATACAGTCCGTAGAGTGCCACGTGGCAACTGACTATACATGATGTATGATCGTACAACTGACATGGCAAGGCACAATGGATGTTGACGAGGACAGGTATAGGTGGACCAATCAGGGAGTGACACGTGTCACCACTGTAAGGGTGACACATGGCATGACCTTCTGACATGAGGCACATTCGTATGACACATGGAAAATGTGGCAGGTACAGTGGCATGTGACGTGGTTGGCATATGTGGACAAATCGAGAGATGACATGTGGTAGTATTGTTGGCGTATGGTATGGTGCCACATGGCCCAGTCCTGGTCTGCCACATGGCACCCCTCTATTAGTCTTTGTTTTTTGGAAAAATGTTTGGAGTTCACCGGATTTGAACCCGCGACCTCTGGGTTGGGCAAACAACTTGGCAGGGCAGGGCTAGCCAGCCCTCCCTCGCATTAGGTCTTAACTACTATGAGTGCCACTTATATTTAAATTTGAGTGCTTGTTATATGGGTGGAATAAAGGGGTTGGGGCCTAGCCCCAGCCTAGCCCCAGCCCGACGCGTTTTCATATGTTAGTTGTAATATGACCATAGCCCAGTTTTAATAGTAGGCGCGGGGAAATGTGGATCCAGCCCTCGGTTTTCGACGTATCGCATGTGACCCGGTTCATATTGTTTGGGCGTGGAGGCTATGGGGTTAGCCCCGGTTGGTCCGGCTAGCCCATCGACCAAGGGGCATAACCACCGGTTCAAGCCCAGGGGGCTTAACAACCAAGTATACACGCGTGGAGCTTTAAAAACCAGGTCATATGGCATGCAATGTAACCAGGTTCCAAACAGTCAGGGGGCCAACGCGCCCAGCATTAGCGCTAGGCCACATGGAGGGCGCCATGTGACCAGGAGCCCGCTTAAAATGGGTTGCGCCCTAAATTTTTGCATTTGTGGGTTATTTAACTTTATTATAAAGATTTTTGATGATTTATTCAGCAATTTTATGGGATTTTGGTCATTTTTGGGAGATATTGGGCCCTTTTTCAGACCAGATCTTAGGGAGAAGTTGGAAGGTTGTTACCAACTTTAGGCCTATCGAGACAAAGCCATTTTTATGCAAGGAAGTCATTGAAGAGAGCACCTTTGCGGGCCATTTCTGGGAGCTCTATTCATTCGATTTCAGTGTCATCAGTCTTGTTGACTTCTTGAGATCTGGTAGAACAAGACCATATCAGTTTGTAACCTTTTTGGAAATGTGATTATGTCCTTTTAAAGCTTTGAACAGAAATAAGAAATCCCCACCCACTGAGACAAAGGCCTGGAGACGTAGGCAAGATTGTCGAACTTCGTTATCACATTGGTGTTTATGGTTTTTTGTTCTTCCTGCTTATGTTCATATCTGTATATTTATTTATGGTTGTTATGTTTCTTCATTAATTCTTCCTTCTTTCATTAGTTTCCTAAATGGTTAATTAACACATGCTTAATAACTCAACCATTGTCATTTAAAAGATCTTTTTCGGATCATTACTAGTCCCTATGACATATACACATACAAAGAGTAAGAAATGTTGTTTTTGAGCTTGATATTTTTTGCTTGTGAGAAGTAAAAGTAAATGGGTGTATGCTTAGGTCATCCCTTTAGGTAATATGGAAAATTTGTGCTTTGTTTTTCACTAACCATATCTATGCTAGGAAGGTGAGGAGATGATGGATTTTATGTTGAAGGTTCTCAATGAAAATTATATTGTGGAATGTACATGGGATTACAAGCCCCTATGACATATACATGGTTCAAAGATTAAGAAATGTTCTTTTTGAGCTTGACATTTTGTGTTTGTGAGAAGTAAAAGTAAGTGAATTTATTCTTAAGTCGTCCCTTTGTTGGACACACCGGACACACTAAGAGGGGGAGGTGAATCAGTGTAAGGCTCTTTTTTCACTTCTTACAAAACGTTAGTTAGCAACACCTTCAAACATTATCATTCATTCACAATTGATTACTTGCATATATCAACATTCATGAATAATATAGAACATTAAATCATCACCATAATGAACACAAAGAACACCAGACATATGTGTAAATTTATTTTGTATTATCTGTTACAATAGACTACAATCCCTGGGGTTTGTCGGCACCAACTCCAAGGGAGCACAACTCTCAATGCAAGACTCGGCTTGTGTATCTCAGCACCAACCGAGATGTGAGGGATCCAATCCTTAAGTACAAGACCCATATTGTAGATAAAAATAATATGTCAACAGCTACGCGACCTGTCTATATTGTAGCACGCGTATGTACGTGACTTGTATATACTGCAGCAGCGTATGTACGCGACCTCCTCCATTTTCAGCCTACGTACACCTTCAGAAAACTAGGGTTTCTGAAACTTCAAACCTATGGCCCTTCAAACCATTTATGCCTCTGTCACATTCACTTGTGACATGTCCCTGCAACCATCCTGTCACTGCCCAACATGTACCATCCAAACCACAAACAATTCTACACCATCCAATAGCCTATGCATGTTCCTCATGCATACACCATCACAAAACATAGATATCCCTCAACCATATTAGAATAGAACCACTTAACCAACCAACCAACATATACCATATCCAAACATCATCACAACCATACAAATAATGCTTCAAGCATTCACCATACCATGAGTAAATATAAGCATCTAGACAACATATAACCATACCATAACTTTTGTAGCAGATATGAACCAGTAGAATGATATCCTGGGAACTTTCTTCAGACTTCAAGACCCTCGCACTAGCATCTACTCAAGATTTTCTTGTCCTTTTCAAATGTACATGACATGTGCTTATTCACCAACCATATGTATGCCCACTGGAATTCTACAGCCCGCATATGTACACGATCTAGCACACTACAGCTCCCGTACAGCTTTAAAAAACTAGGGTTTTTTAAACCTCTGAAACGTTCGTCATCAAACTCCCTTGCTACCTCAGACTTGTGGAACTTCTGATGCATCCATGAGTATCTGCAATGAACATTTCACGAAAAATAGATCTTCAATATACTCAAAAGATTCATCAACATAAGAGACCCTTGCTCTTATATTTATACTCTCTAAGTAGCTATCTTCTAACTAACTTCCTTCTTTTAGGGCTAACCCACTTCTAACCACTTTGTCCACTTACAACCACTTTATCCACAAATAGTAAACTCTCCACTTCTAGTTGCAACTAATTTATTTTTAATTGTTTTCTTGTTACAACCACTTAACCCATGACTAACCACTTTGAATGGTCAACTTCTTCTAGGAGCTTCTAGAATAATTTTACTTCTTTGACCTTTTAGGGGCTTCTAGATAACTCATGAGGGTTCTCCAACTTCACATGGCCATAACTTTCTAACTGTGAGGAATTATGTGGCATTCCACATATCATCGGAAACGACATGACGAGCATTATCCATATAGAATAGTCTCACTTGAAACTTCATTGATCTTCATTACATTATTCCTCAACCAAACTTGGGTTACTTAATCACACATATAGGATGACTCAACCACTTAACCATTTGGACTTCACAAAGCGTCTTCCCATGAGGGATTTCATCATAAGGGGACCACTTTGGAGTTTATCCATTTGATACCTATCAACCATGACATGACACCAATGATACAATTGCCTCCTATCAACCATGACATGACATCAATGATACAACTCCCTTTAATATCAACACATCATTATGACACCACTTGACATCAACCCTTTGACATCAATTACATCAATGACAACATAATCCAACATCAATGATACAATCACGTCACTATGAAAATACTTGACATCAACCATTTGACATCAATGACAACATATTACAACAATCTCCCCCTTTGGCATTGATGGCAACACCAACATTGATGTCAACACCAATCATTGATGGCAACACTTGGACATGGAAATTATCATGCTCCTTCTGTGATCATCGCTCGCCATCAATGTTGATCTCACCACATCAATGTGTCTATCTCTCCCACTTTGACATAAATGGAAAAGGGTATATCTCTTTGGGGATCCTCCCCCTAACTGAACTGTCCTTGAGGTTGCTCCCCTTTGATGCACTGTCTTGTGGGTTTCTCTCCATGCATTTGATGAATATCTCCTTCTGGAATCATACCTTTGTAAACAATCATGAGAAAATGAATAACTCCCTCTATGGGTATGTCTCCCCCTTATCTTCTCTGCAAGCTGTTGAGTGAACAATATGCAACCATTGTACTTTTCTTTTGTTGTGAATGTTGTTGCTCTACCGGAACATTTATCAACTACTCAACAATATTGTACCAAGAATACCATTCTCTACAATTCCTTTGATGATCCTTGGACCTATCCATGTATCATACAATAATCCATCAATATGCACGTGTACCATCAACCAGTGCATCAACCATGAACCAAACCTAAATCACCAACCAATGCATTTACCATGCACCAAACCTGAATCACCAATCAGTGCATCAACCATGCACAGCCCAACCAATCATGCATCATCCATAGATCAATTTGTGACTCATCAATATATAATAATATCAACATAACATGTGCCAACCATGCACATCATCCAAGAACCATACATCATA
The DNA here is from genome assembly GCA_009831015.1 of Picea engelmannii. Classification (NCBI taxonomy): domain Eukaryota; kingdom Viridiplantae; phylum Streptophyta; class Pinopsida; order Pinales; family Pinaceae; genus Picea; species Picea engelmannii. The sequence goes on from ML796563.1 coordinate 154,354, forward strand.
TATCATGAAATGTATCTCACCCATATGCCAAGAATATGTACTTCAACCATATACTAAATATATATGCCAATGTAACCAACAAGAGTCCTCTATCATTACCAATAACATCATCAACCATACAATATGCTAACCATGTACCTCATACAAGTGTCATATCACTCATTATATGCCTCAACCATGTACCATGAACTATGTTCCAATGTATCCAAGATATGTGCCACAAATGGATCTCAACAAGTAGACCTCAATCATTAACTGTCTCAATCATATATCACATCATTCTCAATCATTCCATGCACTATATCACAAAGATGACCCTCAAGTAGATGCCAATATCACAAAGATGTGCTACAACCATAACTAACATGTACCGATATGCCAAGACATGTATACAAATCATGTGTCAAGAACACTCATCAAAATGTACCAATCATCACCCTGCCCACTCATCAACTCATCAACTACATGTCCCAATATGTAGCTCAACCATATGCCAAATACATACACCAAGACATCCAACAAATATGCTTCTAACAATACATCACAAGATATGTCAATGGAGCTCACATATGTACCAACCGGGTACTATAACATATATGCCTCAAAAACATTCACTACATCAAGTATAATGAAACAATAATACCTATAGACATGTGCCAAGAGCATGCCTCAATAGATCAATGATATACCTCTACTAGTATCACATCACCAATGATGTACTTCATAAACAAACTGCCATGACCTCATTGATAAAGTACTTGACATAACCAGCACTGTACCTCAACAAAAAATGACTCAATCCACAAACTAGGGTCAGTACCATGCATCCAAAATAGGCCTCAAGCATATGCTCCAAAGCTAAACCATATATCATCACCATATATTCATCAAACACACATACAAACATGAAAATCTGAATCATATCATCTCAGAACCTGCATAAACTATGTTGCACCATCAAACCATGTTGCAACTCATCTGTACACCCCTTTTTCTAAGGCTTTACCTCATGTACGCGACTTCACCGCATACAACTCGTGTATGTACATGAATTTTCTTCAAACATACTGTGTATATACACAAATTTTCCCATAGGAGCCCACATATGCCTCATAAAATGTAAGGATTTCTTCATTATGTATGCCTTCATTCATGTCTTGTTGTTTAGTCTTCTTCATCCACTTTTGAAAGTGTCTTGGTTTCTCAGCAATGGTGTTCTGAGCTTTCATCCTTTCAACATTGTCTTTCTTCCATGCTTCATGTGATCTTCTTGTCATATAGTATGAAGTACTCTTCATTTAATGTCTCCTTGAATTCCACCAATCTTGATATTTGTGGCCAAACCCACTATAGATATAACATTTCATGGAGTGAAAATGTGAAGCAATGTGTCCCACTTGATTACATCTCCAACATCTTAGAATATTATGGAATCTTCCAACATATTTCCTTGCATAATGTCTGCAATCCAAAGGCTTGTGACCATAGTCATTACATGATAAATAGTGACCATTGAAAACATTTTCATACATGTGCCTTTGTGTCAACCTTGAAGGTGTCTCTCTTTTGAATTTTCTTTGAGGTGTAGGACCTGCTTCTTGGTGTCTTCCTTTCTCTGACCTTCTGAAGATTTCCTTGCTTTGTGTAGGTGCTTGACTTGCATCTTTGTTTCCATCTTTTGAGAATGAAGGACTTACCTCATGTTACTTAGAAGTGTTAGCTTCAAAGTGTGTTGCTTCCTTGTTGTATCCAATACTGGATTTATCATTAGGTGATCTTTGACAATTCAAGATTTCATCCAAGATTGTTAAGATGTTCATGAACCTTTTTTACTTCTCTTCTTTCCTTCTGAATTCTTATATTTGGGTCTTCAGATTGACATTGACTTCAAGGCTTTTGCTAATCTCATCATCTACCTTCTTACTTTCTTATACTTGACTAATTATATCAGTCTTTAGTCTCTTGATCTCTTCTTCTTGTTTCATGAGTATTTGCCTTAGTGCCATGGTATGACTTTGGTACTTTTCTAAGGCTTCCTTAATGTATTCATCAAAATCAATATCAATAGTATATTGAACATCTTCTGCTTCTAACAGATCTAAAATTTTATCTTTGAGCTTCAACAAATCTTCCTCTTCATTTATAAGATAATTGTTAGATGATTCTACACAACCTTGTTCAACTTGTGTGTACATGGATCTCCTTCAAGCTTGTAAGGATTATAGTGAAGGCCCGCTATGATTCCAATTGTTGGACACACCGACCACACTAAGAGGTGGGGATGAATCAGTGTGAGGTCGTTTTTCACTTCTTACAAAACTTTAGTTAGCAACACCTTCAAACATTATCATTCATTCACAATTGATTACTTGCATATATCAACATTCATGAATAATAGAGAACATTAAACCATCACCATAATGAACACAAAGAACACCAGATATATGAGTAAATTTATTTTGTATTATGTGTTACAAGAGAATACAATCCATGGGGTTTATTAGCACCAACTGAAAAAGAGCACCAACTCCAAGAGAGCACCAACTCTCAATGCAAGACCTAGTTTGTGTATCTCAGCACCAACTGAGATGTGAGGGATCCAATCCTTAAGTACAAGACCCAAATTGTAGACCAATATAATATGTCAACGGTTATGTGACATGTATATACTGAAATATGCATATGTATGCAACCTGTCTATATTGCAACACACATATGTACGCGACCTCCTCCACTGTCAGCCTGTGTACACCTTCAGAAAACTAGGGTTTCTGAAACTTCAAACTTTTGGCCCTTCAGACCATTTCTGCCTCTATCACATCCACTTGTGACCTATCACTGCCCAACCTGTAGCATCCCAACCAAAAAAAAATCTACACCATCCAACATCCTATGCATGTTCCTCATGCATACACCATCACATAACATAAATATCCCTCAACCATATCAGAACAGAACCACTCAACCAACCAACCAACATCTACCATATCCAAAGATCATAAAAACCATACAAATAACGATTCAAGCATTCACCATACCATGAGTAAATATATACATCTAGAAAACATATAAGCATACCAGAACTTTTGTAGTAGATATGAACCTATAGAATGATATCCAGGGAATTTGCTTTAGACTTCAGGACCATGGCACTAGCATCTACTCAAGATTTTCTTGGCCTTTTCAAATATACATGGCATGTGCTTATTCACCAAGTAGATTTATGCCCCCTAGCCTTCTGCATGCCGCGTATGTATGCGACCTGTCTCACTACATCCCGTGTACAGATTCAAAAAACTAGGGTTTTCTGAACCCCCGAAACTTTCGCAATCAAACTTCCTTGCTACTTCAAACTAGCAGAACTTCTGATGTGCCCATGAGTACCTGCAATAAATATTTCACCAAAAATAGATCTTCAATATGCTCAAAATATTCATCAACATAAGAGACGCTTGCTCTCTTATTTATACTCTCCAAGTAGATATCTTCTAACCAACTTCCTTCTTTTGGGGCTAACCCACTTCTAACCACTTTGTCCATTTACAACCACTTTTCCACAAATAGTAAACTCTCCACTTCTAGTTGCAACTAATTTATTTTTAATTGTTTTCTTGTTGCAACCACTTAGCCCATGACTAACCACTTTTATTGGTAAAATTCTTAAAGGAGTTTCTAGAATAATTTGACTTCTTTGACCTTCCAGGGGCTTCTAGATAACTCATGAGGGTTCTCCAACTTCACATGGCCATAACTCTCTAACCACGAGGAGTTATGTGACGTTCCACATATCACCGGAAACGGAATGACGATCACTATCCATCTAGAATAGTCTCACTTGCAAATTCACTTATATTCATTATATTATTCCTCAACCAAAATTGGGTTCCTTAATCACACATCTAGGATGACTCGACCACTTAACCATTTGGACTTTGCAAAGAATCTTCCCATGAGGTATTTCACCATAAAGGGACCACTTTGGAGTTTATCCATTTGGTTATTATCAATGATGACATGACACCAATGATACAATTGCCTCCTATCAACCATGACATGATGTCAATGATACAACTCCCTTTAATATCAACACATCATTATGACACCACTTGACATCAACCCTTTGACATCAATTACATCAATGAAAACATAATCCGACATCAATGATACAATCACTTCACTATTACAATACTTGAAATCAACCCTTTGGCATCAATGACAACATAGTACGACACCCTTTTGGTAATATGGACAAATTATGTTGTGTTTTTCATGAACCATGTTCAAGGAAAAGGTGGAGTTGCATCCTTAAATTCACCAATGTTGGTTGAGGCCATTTTGCAACATGAGAGAGACCCATCCAACCATTTTGTTTGTGTTTTCTTTGATTTCAAAGTTTGTTTGTTAGCCCTAGCCAACATTTATGCATCAAATGGAATTGGTGAAAGGGAGTCCCTATGGTAATGGCTATCCAAGGAAGTTCTAGAGGCCTATTGGTTATTTTTTAGTGACTTAAATAATGTAGAGATGTAAGGAGACAATGAGGGTTTACTACCTTCATGTATGACTCCAATATAAAAGATGGCCTAGAATGGAATAAATGTCACACTAGACCTATATGACCCTATTAAATTTCATTGCATATATTCAACTAAGCTTTGGAAATAAAAAGGAAATAAGGAGGTACCTAAAAGGTTGGGTAGAGCCATGATTTCTTAGTAAAGTTTATTTATATTTAAACTTAAAGCAGAAGATTGATATAGGTGATGAGGGGATTGACCTATTAGATCACCAACCAATTTATTTTTCTCTTTCCTTGGGCTTTAACAATCCCAGACTGTGAAATACATGGTTCATGTTGAACATCTCCACCTAGAAGCATGAATCCTACTGCGAAGCTATCAAAATAATTTGAAATTTGATTCCCCATTCTTATGGGTTTAAAAGCTAGATTATTTGGTGAGAGGATGCCATTAGAAGGGTCATTTCCTTTTTGAGGGGATATAACAAACAATTGGTAACCTTTAGAAGAGGAAAGAATAATATAGTACTAGAACAACTTGAACAATTGTGAAGGTCGTTACATCTTAGCCCTTTTACTGAGAATCTCCAAGATAAGGTGACCAAGCTAAGGAACTTGTTGAAGGTTGCAAAGTCATATAAATCAAGGGGAGCCTAAATTAGAGCCCATATTCATTTGAATAAATTGAGATACATACCATCCAAATCCCTAGCCTCCACATAAGCAATGGAATGTATTAAGGCCCTCAAAACAACAGAAGTTAAAATAACTAATCAAGTAAACATTGAAAAATAGTTTGTTATATTATAAAATGGTTTTTCAATCTCAAGGCATAAACAAGGAAAGAAAGGTATTCATATAGAACTACATTGACATAGTCCCCTGAAAACTGTTGCAAGAACAACGTCGAGCATGTGATCAATGGATGATGTTGGATGAGTTCACAATGACCATTAATGAGATAGTTGATGATAAGTTGCCCGAAAATTTTTACAAAGTTACTTGGGACTTTATTGGGTCAAATTTGCTCTAATTTTTTCAAGAATCCACAAAGATGGATATTCTTGGCAACTACATCAATGAGGGATTAATCAAGTTCATCTAGAAGTAAGAGACACTAAGTTAATCACAAGTAACTCTTACAAAATTTTAGCCAATGCACTTGCTTTGTGGTTGAAGCATATTCTATCGAAAATGATTAGGCTGAAGAAATCAAGGTTTATCAAAGGAAAATATATTATGGATAATTTGATCAATGTCTAGGGAGGCATAGAATGAGTTGGTAGCCAAGGATTAAAGTCCATTTTCATTAAAGTAGAGTTTGAAAAATCCTATGACAAATTGGAATGGTCGTTTATCCTCACCATGTTAATGCACTTGAATTTGGTCTTTTGTTTGTTGACGTGATGGATCAAACTTATTTTAGATACTAGAACATCTGTAACTATCAACCATGCCAAATATGAAAACATGGGGCTATTCTGGTCTACTTGGAAAGCATTCCTGTGATCCCCAACCCTTTATAATGGTTTTCAAAGCCCTTTCTTATCTCATCATAATAAAATAGTGCATATGTGGCCATCAAAATTATTTCTCTCCCTAGTCTCAATGGTGTCTAGTTAGTGAATGGACACTTTAGAGATGACTCATTCCTAACCATCATTAAGGAGAATAAGACTTTAGGCAATACATTGGACTACCTGCAAATTTTCTATGAAACGTTTGGTCAAAACTATAAATTGTTAAAACTCAATGCCATTGACAAAGTTAGAAGGATTTCCCTAACTAGTTGAAAGGCCAAAGAGGGGCTTGGTTACAACCTAGCCAAGTGTTCAATTCCTTGGAATTCCCTTTTCCTTTGAAGCTTTCCATTATAGGAAGCAATAATACTTATACTATCAACTAAAATTGAAAAACGAATATTAAATCCATTATGTCTCACAAGAAAACTCCAACCTTGTACTAAATTGATAGTTGCAACTCATGTATATTATATATCATGTTGGGTTCCTTACACTCATGCCTATTCCAAATTGGAAAGGCTTCTTTGGATTTTATTTTTGGCTAATTCTAGTGGAGACAAGGTTTTTCATAAGGTTATTTGGAGCCCCTATTTCACCCTCGGGGAAAAAGGAGGATTGAGTATTTTTTCCACCCAAATGAAATTACAAGCATTATGTTCCAAATAGGTTATCAAAGCAGTTGAAGGAAAGGAAGCATGAAAGAGCATGCTAATGAATTGCATCACTTTAGGAAGCCATTAGGGTCACAAGATATAGATCAAATTAAACCTACAAACCCTATTGACTGCTCTAATAATTTTTCAAGTGAAGGGGACGTTTGTAGCCATAATCATTTGGAAATCTTGGGAGGCTATCAAACACAAGATTATTTATAAAAGTGACTCCCTTAGAGTTAGGATATCCTTTAACGACCATTGTCCATGGTGGTCTATAGTGGTTCTATAAGAAGGAAATCCATTACTTAAAATTTCTTGGTTTTCAACTATGTGACTATATAATAAATACATTTGAGTCCCTAGTAACCTATATGAAATCCACTCAAAAGATTGGAAAACTTGGGATGCCTTAAAAATGGAATTTTGGATTAACACAACAAAAAGAATTATTCTAGATAAGGTTCATAGGTTGATCCTAGATAAACTCTTTCTAAATTCAGGTCTGTGATGGCCTCAAGCTTGGTGGAAAGACTACGGAAGAAACCTTTAGAAATATTTCATGAAGTATAAGTCGATTGATGGATATAAATGGCTCTTGAACAGTGTTGGGATTAGATCCAAGCTCAACAAATTATAGACAATCAAATCCAAGGAGAAGACCTTGATTTATCATCTTAAATCCATGTGGAACTTACATATAGAGATCAAAAAGTTTTGTTCCATGTGGTCCTTAATTCGTGGAGTCATGTCCATAAGAAAACACCAAAAATACTTGTGTATTTTGCAACCCAAATATCCATTGTGTGGCTAGTCAACAAAAATTTGAAACACTTGTTCTAGTACTAAAAATGTGCTCAAACTTATCTAGAATGGGCATACAAGTTATGTCAATCTTTTCTCTTTTCCAATATTAGTTGGAAGGTTTCCCTATTAGGATACTCTCTCCCTTGGGTCGTGTATTTTCAAACATGTAAATGTATCAGAGTTGATATTTTATATCATCTTTGGAAAAAAAATGTGTGTTCTTTCACCAATACACAACATAAAACATTATTTTATTTTCAAGGTGGATCTCTAATATGTTTCCATATGATTCTACATATCCAGGGTAAAACACATAAGATGGAGATGGAGGTAGTTCACCTATGTAATTTTATGGACTACTAGACCAGTGTCTTGATTAATTGGGTTGGTTGTCATTGATGTCGACCCTTGAAGAAAGTCTGGTAGCGAATTTTGGTAGCACAATGGTTTGGGTAATGGACCCAAGTTTGTTTCATGGATAATGGTATGAGTTTTGATATATTTTTAGGTAAAACTATTCTAGATGGATATTACATGTCATTCCATTTCCAGTGGTATGTGGAACGTCACATAACTCCTCATGGTTCGAGAGTTATGGCCATGTGAAGTTGGAGAACCCTCATGAGTCATCTAGAAGCCCCAAAATGTCAAAGTAGTCGAAGTGGTTGAAAAGAAGAAATTATTTAAATAATAAAGTGAAGTGATGAGTGTACTATAAGTCAAATAGGATACAAAATAAATTATTTAAATAATAAAGTTAATGGTGAAATTACTAAGTCGACAAGTGGTTAGAAGTGGGTTAGCCCTAAAATAAGGAAAGTGGGTTAAGATGGTTAGAAGGTAATTTCAATAATAAAGTGAAGTGATGAGTGTAATATAAGTCAAAGTGGATACAAAAGAAATTATTTAAATAATAAAGTTAATGGAGAAATTACTAAGTGGACAAGTGGTTAGAAATGGGTTAGCCCTAAAATAAGGAAAGTGGGTTAAGATGGTTAGAAGGTAACCCCTTGAGGAAGCTACATGAAAGTATAAATAAGAGGCAAGGGTCTCTCATTTTTAATCAAAATTGAGAATATTGAATATCTACAAGTGAGAGAGGTAACCAAAGGATATCTAAGTCGAATTTCAGAGGGAAGGTGAAATCAAGAAGGCTGAAATTCAAGGGAGGATAAAAAATTTTGATGATGTTTTCCAAGGTATGTTATTTACAGTTCATCTCATCATTTTCACAATAAAAAAATTTCTAGAATGATTCGGACCGTGAAATTGGGGGGCCATTGAGAAAAAATATTCAAGTAGTTGTGACACAAATTTCATCTTGTGGGTCATTGTATTTTTGGAGTTACACTCCATGAAAAATAGGGTTTGTGGCTAGTCCTGAAACTAGTATAAAACATGTGTTTCGAGTAAAAGCGTCATAACTTATTCATAACAGATCCAAATTCAGTAAGACCAAATGTATTGGTTAGAGTACAGTCTTTAGTATTCCTTGTACAATTTTCAAATCCGTACAAAAAATATTTCGTGTGGGGAATGCTCTACAAGTTCGCTCTCTAGAATAAGCCAGAATTCAATAAGGTATGTCATTTTTTCTATAACTCCTTTTCTGAGAGGATCCAACTAGTGAAACCTGGAGGAATTGCATAAAAGAAATTGAAGAACATTGTGTACTATTTTCATATATTTATTCATTACAAGTACATAGTTATGATTATTTCAAGTTAGGGTTGTTGACTAATCCAAAATTAGTCATGTGAGACTAAAGTAAAGTTTGATGAAAATGATAGTCTCTTGTTGTTAAAGTTAAGGAAGGTTTGCAGGTATGTGATCATATACACCAAGTATATTACAGAGTTACAAATCAGATTTGGATGATGAAATTGATGAGGAATTTTGGTTGAGGTACATGTTGGGTACATGGTTGAGACAACTAGTTGATGAGTTGGCACATACATGAGGTGTATAGTTGATGATGTTGGTACATCTTGATGAGTCATAGTTTGTGTATATTTGATGCATGATTGGTACATATTTGGTGCATGGTTAATGCACTCATTGATGGTACAGGTTGAGGTATAGGTTGGTGCATGGTTGATGCACTTTTTTATGGTACAAGTTGATTACAGGTTGTTTGGTGCAGTTTGATTGGTACAGGTTTACAGAATTACATCTCACAGTGATAGTGTGACACCGGTTCCATCATTCTACTTCTATTTCAGGGTGGTTGGACGGGGCAAGGACAAGTGGTTGTAGCCGGAGAACATAGGGGGTTGTAGCCTCCTTCTGGTTGTAGCCAGAGAATTGGGGAGTTGGAGCTTCCCTTAGGTTGTAGCATGAGAAACTAGGGGGTTGGATCCTCCTTCCAATTGCAGCTGGAAAACAAAGGAAGTTGGTGCTTCCAATGAATGTAATTCTTAAATACATATAAGAAAAAACATTATGTGGTTTTCTCCCGCTTTGGGTTTCCACATAAAAACACGGGTGTACTATGTATGTGTATGATTGCTCATTTGTTCCTTGTTTATTTACTCTGAAACTATTGGATGATAATGCTACATTGATATAACACTTGCATTTTATGGTTAAAAAGGATTACATTGCTCTATTACTTATTCACCCCCCCCTCTCAGTAATCCAACAATTGGAATCAGAGCGGGTTCCTTCATAAATCAGTTTAACCACTAGAAGGAGATCATGGATTATTCTGAGAATGGAATACCATTGTTTAATGGTCATAATTGGTTAAAGTATGAGATATGGAGCAGATGCACGAAAGTATTTTTACAGGCACAGGGGCATTATATTTGGCTATCGGTCGTTACAAGATATGATAGTTCAAAAAGGGAAAAGACTGCAGCCAAGAAGGAATTGAAGAAGAATAAAAAAATAGCAATGGATTTCATCTGGGAAGGATTACCTAATCCGGTAAGATAAAATGTTGGTAAATGTTCATTAGCCAAAGAAACTTGGGATAAGTTACATGACATATATTCTTCACCCATCACAAATTCAGAAAATGCCAAAGAAGATGCAGGTACATATCAAGAAGAAATATGTTCACCATGTCAAATAGATTCAAAAGATGAAGAGTACATAATCAACATAGGTATGTTGTTTTTCTTTAATTGTGAAAAACGCGGACATCTTGAAATAGAATGCCATGAAGGAAATGAGACAGAAAAACTAATTGAAAAGGAAGACAATTATGAAATAGAATTGATTAGTGCTTTAGATGAACTAATAAAGGAAATAGAAGAAAACAAGTCACTCAAGAAAGAATTGATGAAACAAAAGGAAAGTGTTCACATTTTTTACGAAGCCCAACAGGTCATCGAGAACTTAAGAACTCAACTAGAAGAAGCAAGAAAGATCGAAGAAAATCTTGAATATCAAAAGCAGTATTTGGAATCCAACATAGCAGCACGGAAGGATGAAGCAGAAATGAGAGAAATATATTGACAGATCATCTTAAGGAAAGAACTAACAATCTAAAGCAGCTTGAGGTGAAGTTTGGTCAAGAAGAGAAAGGACTTGAAGAAGAAATAATCACATTAAAAATCCAACTTGAAGAAGCGAAAATAATAGAAAAAGTCACGAAGTCTTAGATAATGAAGAAAGAGGAAGAGGTTGAGAAGATTGAAAAAGAAGTTGTCACATTAAGAAGTAAAATCGTCAAACTCAACAAGAACGTTGAAGAGACAGAAACATCCACATCAGTTATAGAGAATTAAGAGAAGCACTCTAGGTTGCTAGAAAAGAAGAATGAAGAAAATATAAAGAGTTATGCAGAAGTACTCAAAGGAAGGAATCATGGTCAACCAGAATCTAAGAAAACTATTGAAGTACATCTTCAAGAAGACCATCCATGTTCAAGCCACAAAGAAGCTTCAATCGTGATCATGATCAATCAAGGCAAAAATTCAAAGGGACTACACCACAAAGAAGATTATTCACTCCCAGGTATGCAAATTTCTTTTATGGTCATTGTTTTTATTATACTAATTTTGGACATAAGGTTGTAGATTGCATGGATTATAAAAGAAATGTTCAAGAAAGAAATGCCTATGTGGCCCCATGTAACATTGAATGTTACAAATGTCATAACTATGGACACATAGCTAGTGATTGTAGAAGCATGATTGATACTTCCATGAAAAAGAACATTGATATCAGATATAAGAAAGTATGGATAAGAAAACACGAAGAACATGTGAACAAAGACCAGGTCCCAGAGATCGCAAGATTGGAAATAAAACGAGATGAAGAAAATTCTACAGAGAAAAAGAAAGATGCCAGATACATAAAGGTTTCAAAAATAATTGAAACAAAAGAAGGACGAGTAAATAAGGAACAGGTTCAAGAGATTGTACTTTCAGGCATTGTAGTGAAATATGAATCCACAGAAAGAAAGAAAGAATTGTTTTCAGAGCAGTAATTGCCTACACAGATGCAGAGTGGTCAGGTTGCATTGATGATCGACGAAGCACCATTGGAGCAACGTTCTACTTGTGTGAGTGTTTAGCAGCTTGGCTAAGCAAGAAACAATCATCGGTATCTTTATCTATAGCTGAAGCAGAGTATATTGCAGCAACAAGATGTTGTACACAGGTTCTATGGATGAAACAAACTCTGAAAGATATACAGGTTGAGTCTGATGAGCCCATTCCAATCTATTGTGATAATACAAGCACCATCAGTATCTCAAAGAACTCGGTGATGCACTCCAATACAAAGCACATTCTAATCAAGTATCACTTTCTACGATAACAGGTTGTAGAGAAGAACATCAGAGTTGAATATGTGGGCATAAAAGAACAAGTGGCAGACATATTTACAAAACCGCTTTGCCAGAGACTCGGAGTAATTTCTACTCCAAAATGAATGCTTATCTTATATGTCTTAGATTTACACGAGGAAGCACCATAAAGAGGACAGTTCAGGTTGGGAGATTGGTTTCAAGAAGAGTTCAGTAATGGGGAGTATCCCCAAGGACATTTCAGTTAGGAGGAGCAGCCTCGGATGGAAAGATACTTTTTCCATTGATGACAAAGGGGGAGAGATTTATCAGATGCAAAGCACAGAGGCATGGTTCCAGGGGGGGCGATGGTCACAAGGGGAGCATGAGTGACATGACTTCAGTATTGCATCAGAGTGTTGCCATCAATGCCAAAGGGGGATATTATTGATTAATTGGGTTGGTTGTCATTGATTTCAACGCTTGAATAAAGTCCAGTAGCGAATTTCGGTAGCACAATGGTTTGGGTAATGGACCCAAGTTTGTTTCATGGATAATGGTATGAGTTTCGATATATTTGAAGGTAAGACTATTCTAGATGGATAGTACATGTCATTTCATTTCCGGTGGTATGTGGAACGTCACATAACTCCTCACAGTTAGAGAGTTATGACCATGTGAAGTTGGAGAACCCTCATGAGTCATCTAGAAGCCCCAAAAGGTCAAAGTAGTCAAAGTGGTTGCAAAGAAGAAATTATTTAAATAATAAAGTGAAGTGATGAGTGTGATATAAGTCAAAGTGGATACAAAATAAATTATTTAAATAATAAAGTTAATTGAGAAATTACTAAGTGGACAAGTGGTTAGAAGTGGGTTAGCCCTAAAATAAGGAAAGTGGGTTAAGATGGTTAGAAGGTAACCCCTTGAGGAAGCTACATGAAAGTATAAATAAGAGGCAAGGGTCTCTCCTTTTTAAACACACTTGAGAATATTGAATATATACAAGTGAATAAGGTAACCAAAGGATATCTAAGGTGAATTTCAGAGGGAAAGTGAAATAAATAAGGTCGAAATTCAAAGGAGAATAAATTCTTTTGATGATGCTTTCTAAGGTATGTTATTTACAAGTCATCTCACCATTTTCGCAATAAAAAAATTTCTAGAATGATTCAAACTATAAAATTGGGAGGCCATTGAGGATACATATCCAAGTAGTTGTGATAAAAAAATTAGCTTGTGGGTCATTGTATTTTTGGAGTTACACTCCGTGGAAAATAGGGTTTGTGGCTAGTCCTAAAACTAGTCTAAAACAGGTGTTTCGGGTAAAAACGTCATAACTTATTCATAACAGATTCAAATTCAGTAAAACCAAATGTATTGGTTATAGTATAGTTTTTAGTATTCTTTGTACCATTTTTAGAGCCATACAACAAATATTTTGTGTGGGGCACGCTCTACAAGTTCACTCTCTAGAATAAGCCAGAATTAAACAAGGTATGCCATTTTTTCTATAACTCATTTTCTGAGAGGTTCCAAGTAGTGAAATATGGAGGAATTGCATAAAAGACACTGAATAATATTATGTACCATTTTTATATATTTATTCATTACAGGTACATAGTTATGATTATTTAGAGTTAAGGTTGTTGACTAATCCAAAATTAGTCATGTGAGACTAAAGTAAAGTTTGATGAAAATGCTAGTCTCTTGTTGTTAAAGTTAAAGAAGGTTTGCAAGTATGTGATCATATACATCGGGTCTATTACAGAGTTAAAATCAGATTTAGATGATGAAATTGATGAGGGCTTTTGGTTGAGGTACATGTTGGGTACATGGTTGAGACAACTAGTTGATGAGTTGGCACATACATGAGGTGTATAGTTGATGATGTTGGTACATCTTGATGAGTCATAGTTTATGTGTATTTGATGCATGATTGGTACATATTTGGTGCATGGTTGATGCATTTTTTTATGGTACAAGTTGATTACAGGTTGTTTGGTACAGGTTGGTTGGCTGCAAGTCAATGGTACAGGTTGTTACAGTGGTATATCTCACAGTGATAGTGTGACAGTGGTTCCATCATTCTACTTCTACGTCATGGCGGTTGGACGAGGCAATGATAGGTGGTTTTATCCACCTTTCGGTTGTAGCCGAAGAACATAGGGGGTTGTAGCCTCCTTCTGGTTGTAGCTAGAGAATTGGGGAGTTGGAGCTTCCCTCAAGTTGTAGCCTGAGAAACTAGGGGGTTGGAGCCTCCTTCTAGTTGCAGCTAGAAAACAAAGGAAGTTGGTGCTTCCAATGAATGTAATTCTTAAAGACATATAAGAAAAATCATTATGTGGTTTTCTCCCACTTTGGGTTTCCACATAAAAACACTGGTGTATTGTGTATGTGTATGATTGCTCATTTTTTCATTGTTTATTTACTTTGCAACTATTGGATGATAATGCTACATTGATATAACACTTGCATTTTGTGGTTAAAAAGGATTATATTTTTCTATTACTGATTCACCCCCCCTCTTAGTAATCCAACAATTGACTAGTTCAACCTTTCCCAGACCCAATTGCAACATTCCCATTCTTCCTCCACTTTGTCTCTGGGTTTATCCATAATTTTGGACTAGTGCTTAGTTGTCGAGTTCATTTGTGCCAATCACTCATCTAATAACAATTATATATGGTGGTCCTTTGCCTCCTTGTCTTTTTGTACTGCTCGAATGAACTCAATTTTCTCCAAGGCACGGACTCCTTTCTCTACCCACCGAAGTACAGCCTTACAGGTGAGCCGAAACAACAAAGACTCATTTTGTAGAGGTATTGCCTCCATTACTAAGTCTTCTTGTACCTTAAGTCGTCTATCGTGTACTTCCACCAGGTCTTTCTTAAAGTTTTTTACCCCCCAACTTCTTGGTCATACTGAACTTGGAGCTTAAGAGAATCTATTTCAGCCCTGGATTGTTCTAGCTCTCTTTCTTCTATTACTACCTTATCATAAGAGGTGTGTGAGATGGCCAAACCCGTGGAGTAGATTTGGCTCATCCTATCCTTCTTAGTGTCTATGATGACCTCCTCTGTGGTGCTCAGTGCACAATTGTCCAGTGAGATATTATTTTTTGTGTGAGTCCTCTTGACTATAGATTTCTATTTTTTATCATAAGTGAAAGACTCTAATTCAACCACATCATGAATTGGCTGACGGATAGGCTAATCACCCCGGAATAGTATATTACTTAGACTCCCAAGAGTGTAGAAGTTTTCTGATATAGGGTCCTAAGTCATCTCTTTGGATGGAGAATCCTTTTATGTATTCTTTTCTTGCTGACTGGATTTCTCCTCATTTGTAGCATTTTCCTTGATCTTATTTTGGGTTTCCTCATTTTTTTTGTTGTCCCAGAGATGATGAATCATTTGGTAAACTCTCATTTGGATTCTCATTCTTTCCATCATCCTTTGGAACTTGCTCAGGGGTGGTGTTAATGTCTTGTTTATCTTCCTTATCCTGCTCTGTATTAGCTCCACTTGTATCATTTTCATGATCATGATTGCCTTGTTTCTTTTTATCTATCACAATATCATTGTTTTGGCTGCCTTGTTGCTTACCTTCCTGACCATGTTCATTGCTTTGACCAAATGTATTTCCCTCTTGATATCCATTCTCATTTGGATTCTCATTCTTTCCATCATCCTTTGGAACTTGCTCAGGGGTGGTGTTAATGTCTTGTTTGTCTTCCTTATCCTGCTCTATATTAGCTCCACTTGTATCATTTTCATGATCATGATTGCCTTGTTTCTTTTTATCTATAACAATATCATTGTTTTGGCTGCCTTGTTGCTTACCTTCCCGACCATATTCATTGCTTTGACCAAATGTATTTCCCTCTTGATATCCATTCTATTCCACCTATGTATCCTACCCCCCAAGTGGGCCCTGACTCTACTCATTGTTGTTTAATGAAGTATCATCTTCGTTTTGATGAGAGAATTCATTCTTGTTTTGATGAGAAGTGGCATGTTGCTCATTCCCATCATTTTCCACTCTTACTTTTTGCTCCTTTGGTGGGATATTTGGAGCTACATCTATGTTGGCATTTTCATTAACAATGGAGACATCATCTTCTCCCCCTTTCTCTTCATCTCCTATAAAATCAATGACTTCAGAAGGATTCATCATCCAAGTGGATATCGGTGGCCACCCACCTTTTTCGACTGGCTCAAAACAGTTTTCTGGCAATTTTGGCAATTTTATATTTTAGCAGGTTTTAACTTCCGGGGCCATTTTGAGGGCCTAAATGAAGGTTTCTCGAGATAAAGGTTCTCAATGATAGTGTAATGCATTATTGATCCCCCAAAATGAATCTCTTCGATGATACCTTTCCAACGAGCTATCATACACCTAAAACGAAGATTGTATGCAAAAGTTACGACCCTGCGAAGTTGATGTACTAACTTACCCAAATGGGGCCCACATGATTTTTGGCGCTTCATCTCCTAGGGTTAGGTTTTTGGATGTCTAGAACTTTTGGCATTCCTATTTATTGTAAAAAGGCCTTCAGAGCCTCATTGTAATCATCTTCTAGTGAATGCGAGTAGCTGTCACATCTCTTCTCAGAGATAAGATGCCACCATTCTAGCGAGTCTTTCACTCTGTATTTTTACAGTCTCTGTACATTTCTTTCATTAATAGAAATTGTGTATTACTGTATATCTGTGTTTATGGTTGCATCTTTGATACATTTCTGTTATATTATTGAATATCTGCGATATCTCTGTGCATTTCTTTATTATATCTCCGATCTCATTTTGTGTCGAAAATAATCCAGATCAATTCATAGTGGTGGTTGGTTTTTCTTTATCCTTCCCAAGCTTTTGCTCATGTTCTGACTTTTCCTTTTTCCAAACACTCTAAATCTTCTTTCGTGTGTTGTATTTCTTCCTCTTCATGTATTGTCTTTAGCTCATCATCCCTTACTTGTTCTTGTTTCAACTTTAATTCCTTCTCTTGTTGTTGGGAATGTTCTTCTCGGTCTCTTTTCCTTTTTTCGATGAATTCAAACTCTCTTTGTTTATTTTCGGCTTTTCTTCTTTGCTCAGCAAGTGATTCTTGTGTTGCATCTTCATCATTTTCTTTCTTTGTTCTTATTGAAGTATTATTTCCTCTACCTACTCCTTAAGGATTCTTTCTTGTTCTACCCACAATGATTGTTGTTCTTTTTTTGTTGTGAGCTCTTCATCTCCTCCCTGTTGCTCTTTACTAGAACCTTTTCCAGAGGAGACTCCAAGATTTACCATTTTGATTTTCTCCTCTATAGGTAGAGATGCAAATATGATTATATTCAGTTTGGCCCTTCTCTTCTGCACCTATTTCCAATCTTGGGTGTTCTCATTGAATAATTATTCTTCCCATTTTTCGTGAGTTTGTGGCCATGTCAAGACTACTTGTTCTGTATGTTTTGGCATTAGTCCTTTTGGGTCATGTTTTTTGTACCTCCCTGTCATGAACCTGTACTCCAAGTGAAACTGGCCTTCTTGCTTGGAATGCTTAGCATCCTTGACCACATAGTACCCTATTTGAAATCCATAAGGGATAAACAACTTCTTCTTATCCTTCACCAAGGTAGCATTGAATCCTTGGATTACAATCTGATAACATATTTCTCCAATGACCAATCTATCAGGTACATACACAGACAATAGGTGTGCTGGGATAATGGCTCCATAAATTCTTAAGTAGGTATGCTTCTCTTCAAATTCTAGTTCCCTATGTAGTTCAAAATATTTTTTGCATGTTTGGATAGTCTAGGACACTCTTGTCCAAACAAGAGAAAATAGATCCTTGGTGTGAAAAGGTCACAAATTTGAGAATAAAACTCCTTGTACTTGTTTTCCTAGAGTATACTTAAATACACGTGGACAGATGACTCGAAAATCTACCAACTAAGTGACATCCCAGGGAAGGTATTATGTGCACATAGTACATCCAGGAGGAATGAGACCATTTGGAAAGTAGGGGGGTCCCCAGGTTTTGGGGACTGTGCTTGGGAAACCTTCAGACTAAGTTGTTTGGAAATAGCCCCTCCCCAATTGAAACTCCTGCAACACATCACCATATAGTATGCCAAAGGTAACCAAGCTTCTGAGAATTGGGAGCAATCCATTTCCCCATTAAACTTGCACAAGAGGATCATGGAATACATTTACGGCTCCCTTAAGCTGGATTTGGCATATCTACCAACAACGCTCTTGACAAATTTCTTGTCTTCCTTCCACTAGTTACTCAGTATCAATTTGGTGTCATACTTCTCATAGAATGAAATCAAAAAATCATTGGGTAGGAACACATCGTGGTCTGGAAGCTTGTAGCAAATAGACATATCTTGGGGAAGGAAGGACCCTATACACTCTCTATCATCATTCACAATTTTACAATCATGGGCCTTGGTATGATTGATGACCCACTCCATCAGCTCCACACAAGGCATGATAGGTGCCTTGGAAACAACGAAGTGTAACAGAGAATTCTTTATTGCAGGGAAAATTGCATGATCTACCTCTCTAAGTTGCAAGTCACTATGTGGGGTGGATTCAGGGTTGTCATCATGGTTGAATTTTGTAAAGAGATTAGACCAGGGAGGGATTGACACCTATGTAGAATCCCTACCTCCTCTACATGGCTCTGCATCCAAAAACATTGACATTAGATTAGAGATCTTATTCGAGGGAAGCCTGATGAGGGCCTTTTCATTTTTGGCTATCAGGGTTTCTTCTGCTCATGCAAGTGTCGAACTAGAACCAACCTAAGGATCACCAGACCTTGTCCTCAATCTCTTTGGTGTCCTTTGTGCAAGAGATTTTATGGGAGGCATCGCGTCTACAGGAAAACATTGATGATCAACAAAACATCCACTAAAATCCATTAAAACTATATACTATATAACAAACCATACTTGCACGGAGCAACGTCGATCTCTAAAGGAGTGGAGCTTACCTAATAATACTCTTTCAATGTGTAGTTACTAGTGAATTGGGCCCTCCTATATCGGAGCAAACAAATACTTTTTCTTCAATTTGTTGGCAGGAAAGATAAAAAAAACTAATGAACTTAATCGATAACACACTCGACTCATACAAATGATGTAGCAAGATTGGGAGAGAATTTATTTTAATATCCAAATATCGAAGCGATCAGAGAAAACTTTCAAAATTAATGGCGTTTAATACAATGGTAGTACCTCTATTGGCCTTTGATGGTTGAATTAATACGCAGACATGAATATCAATGATTTTGCAAAGTTACTTGACTTGGCATGAAATGGTTCATTCGGGTCCGGGTGTAATCCAGGTGGATATCGATGGCCACCCACCTTTTCCAACTGGCTCAAAATGGTTTTCTGGCAATTTTGGTAATTTACTATTTTTAGCAGTTTTTCACTTATGGAGCCATTATGAGGCCCTAAACGATGTTTTTTGGGAAAATGTGGAGAAATATGAAAATTCCTTTGATATTTCCCCCAAAATGAATCTCCTCGATGATACCTTTCCAACGGGCTATCATACGCCTAAAACGGAGATCGTATGCAAAAGTTACGACCCCGGGAAGTTGATGTACTAACTTACCCAAACGGGGCCCACATGACTTTTGGCGCTTCATCTCCTAGGGTTAGGTTTTTGGATGTCTATGGTTTTTGGCATTCACGTTTATTATAAAAAGGCCTTCAAAGTCTCATGGTAATCATCTTCTTACAAATGAGCGCAGCCGTCACATCTCTTCTCAGAGATAAGCTGCCACCATTCTAGCAAGCTTGTTTCCGCTACATTTTACAGGTTCAACTTATTTCCTTATTGAATAGAAAACCAGTTTTACTATATCTTTGTTATTTTATGTTAAGCACTTGTTAATAATCTGTAGCCATTTCATTCTACTCATAAAATCTGGATCAGTGGTATCAAAGCGGTCTGCTCCTTGTCGTCTTAATGCATGTCCCCAACGAGGTCAGAGTACAAAGAGTTGGGTCTCGAGCTTGTTTCTCTTTAGGACAAAAGCTCTCGCATGCCCAAGCGACATATTATGGCAGGAGAAAAGAAATATGACGGGACATGAGATCTTTTCAAATTGTTGATTCATGAAGCCCTCGCACAACAAAGGAACGAGATGATGGATAGTTTCGCGCAAATCCTTCGGCGGGTACCAACATGTGACGCATCTTCTTCAAGCAGAGGCGTCGCCCCCTTCAAGGTACAAATAAACTTTGATATTCCTATATTTGAAGTTCATATAGACGCAGATGCTATAGACAAGTGGTTGAATCTACTAGAAGGGTATTTTTATGTCCATAAATTTTTGAATAAAGAAAAGATTACTTGTGCACTCCTCAAAGTCGTTCCCCATGTCAAAGATTGGTGGGAAAATTTTTGTGGGCAAAAGGAAACAGAGGAACCCTCATTATTTACAGTCACGGCCACCTGGGAATCCTTCAGGGATGCTATTAAGGAACAATACTACCCTGTCGGAAGTTATGACGACTTGTATACCAAATGGACCACACTGCGGCAAGAAAGAGACCAAGCAGTGCCAGATTTCACTAATATCTTCCATACCTTGTGCACCAAGCTGGCTATCAAAGATCCAGAGTGACATCTAGTGCTCAAGTATCGCGGTGCTCTGCATAGATACATCCAGATCGAAATGGAATTTCTGGACATCTCATCCTTGGGCGCGGCCTACCGATATGTCATCAAAATCGAGCAGAAGCTCAAACAAAAGACGTGGCAATTTGGGCCTGGGAACCCCTCACAACAAAAGCTAGGAAAGAGAGACCCCAACCCATAGAACAAAGGACAGAGCAAAGATGGACAGTATCAGGACAACCAGTCCAAGCCACAAGCAAAGGACACTGGACAGACAAAGAAAGATACCGGGAAGTGGTGCGACTTCCATAAGAGCCCTTGGCATAACACTATTGATTGTCGCTCAAAGCAGTCGTTGGTGGCCGAAGTGAAAGCCTCTTAATCAAATGCGGGTTCTGACTCTGAGCTAGAACCAGAAAGGGGAAGATGGATCATTGACGTGAAACCCAATGCCACCGTTGCTACCACCAAGCTCCATCCTGGTGAACCAGACGAGCCAGAAGAAGGAGAGTGCCTCTTCCATTCACAGATGTGGGTAAAATTCACCCCGCTGCACTTCATTGTTAATAGCGGTAGCTAGAAGAACCTCATCTCAGCAGAGGTTGTCAAGTGGTTGGCCCTGCGAACAACGCCGCACCCACAACCCTACACCATTGGATGGCTCTGCCAAGGAAGCGGTCTCTGCGTCAACCAACAGTGTTGACTATCATACGACATCAAGCCCTTCAAAGACGAGGTATTGTGTGATGTTTCTCCTCTCGAAGTTTGTGATGTTCTTTTGGGCCAACCTTATTTATGGAAACGTCATGTTGTATATGAGTCTAGGCCTCGTAGTGTTATTATTATTTTGAACAAGAAATTGTATAGGATACCCGAGACAGTCCCACCTAGTGTTATTTCCTTGATCTCTGCTAAGCAATGCAAGAAGGTCATCTCCCAGACGGGGAATTTTGTCTTCTTCGTGATTCACTCTCAGAATAAGTGAAATATCACAGCCACATCCAGGGTCTCTGAGGCCGACCTCTCCACACAGCAGAAGCAAGTAGATAAGGTCGTGGAAGAATACTCAAATATCTTCTCCTCACCTACCAAGGTACCTTTGCACTGCCAAGTCAAGCACCCCATCTATTTGACCCCCGACGCACCGCTGCCCAATGGGCCAGTCTATCGTCGCTCTTTGTTAGAGAATGAGGAGATCAAGCGACAGATCCAAGAACTTCTCCACAAGGGGAAGATCTGTCCCAGCTCATCACCTTGCGGGAACCCAATCATGTTGGTACAGAAGAAAGATGGAACCTGGCGACTCTTCATTGATTATGGGGCTCTGAATAAAATCACAGTCAAAAATCGGTACCCGATTCCCCGAATCGACGACCTTCTTGATCAACTCAAGGGGGCCAAATACTTCAGTAAGATTGATCTAAAGTCTGGCTACCACCAAGTCCCGATAGAACAGATAGATGTATGGAAGACCACCTTCAAGTCAAAGGAAGGCCTTTTTGAATGGTTGGTCATGACCTTTGGTTTGACAAATGCTCCAGCCACTTTCATGAGGATGATGGACGATATCCTGCGACAATTCACCAATACTTTTGTAGTGGTTTATCTGGATGACATTCTCATTTACAACAAAACTTGGGCCGAACACTTTCAACATATTCAACAAGTTCTTCACACCCTATGGCAGCACAAGTTGTATGCCAACTTGGAAAAATGCTCCTTCGGCATGGACAGGGTCCATTACCTGGGCTACATCGTTGATCAACATGGCATACATGTGGATCCAGCCAAGATCCAAGTCATCCGTGACTGGCTAGCCCCAACCTCACTCACTGAGCTTCAGAGCTTCTTGGGCATTGCCAACTTCGACCGCAGGTTCGTGTTGGGATTCTCCCATATTGCATGGGCCCTCAGCCAAATAACCAGGGGTGGTGCTAAGGAAAAGTTTGCATGGGGTCGGTCCCAACAACAAGTGTTCGATGATTTGAAGAAGCGCTTGTGCTCAGGCCCAATACTTTCACTACCAGACATGTAGCAACCCTTTGAGATCGAGACAAATGCTTCATACTATGTTGTGGGCGTCGTTCTCACTCAACACGGCCACCCCATGGCCTATCATAGTGAGACACTATCAGATGATGTATGTAAGTACCCTGCTTATGAAAAAGAAATGTACTCCATTGTGCAAGCCTGCCGCTAGTGGAGACATTACATTCTTTGGAAGGAGACAGTCATCCACACTGATCATAAGCAACTGTAGTTCATGCAGAAACAAGGAAAATTGTAGAATGACAGCCATCAAAAGTGGTCCACATACTTGCAACAATTACACCTCAACATCAAGTATAAAACAAGAAGCACCAATCGTGTCGTTGATTGCCTCAACAGACCGCCAGTCGCAACACTCACCACAATGCTAGACTCTTGCGACCATGAGATCTATGGATGGCCCCAACTCTATGAGACAGACCCAGACTTCGCCACCACCTACCAAATTGTGGGTGCAAACGCAGTTGTCGATAATTTCCATCTTCAGGATGGGTTGTTGTGTCGTATGGGCCATATATGTGTTCCATCAAGCGAGCGAGCGAAGTTGATATGGGAATCCCACTATAGTCGGGTGGCAGGACACTTCGACGTCGAAAAGACAGTGACGATGCTACAGAAACATTTCTACTGGCCGAAACTTCGACAGGAAGTCAACAAGTATATCAGGTCCTGCACTGCCTACGCTATTGCCAAACCAACCACTAAGAAACAAGGCTTGTACACCCCTCTTCCTACTCCTGACGGGCCATGGGAATCCATCTCAATGCACTACATGTCGGGCCTCCCATCCACCAAGCGGGGAAATGACTATGTTTTTGTGGTTGTTGAACACTTTTCTAAGATGACGATTCCAGTTGCCTGCAAGAAGAGCATCACAACAAAGGCCACTGCCAAGCTCTTCTTTGAACGAGTCTAGGTACATTTTGGAATCCCACAAACCATTGTCTCATATCAGGACAGTCGATTTCTCAGCACATTCTGGTCACTGTTGGACACCAAGCTCACCAAATTCACGGCCTTCCACCCCCAGACAGATGGCCAAACCGAGGTCGTAAATCGAATGATTGTGCATATCCTTCGCATGTATAATTGAAATCACCCTCACACATGGGATGAGATCCTTCCCTATGTCCAGCATATCTATAACCGATCCTTGCATAGCTCAACCAGCCACAACCCCTTTCAGGTGGGGTTGGGATTCCAACCATTGGGTCCCATAGATGTTGCACTTCCCTTGCGGTCACCTGGACCGACTCATCTCCTGCTCCAACTGAAGCTGGAAAAGCCACCCGTTTCATTGAGCAAATCCAACACATCTGCCAACAAGTTCAGGATATCCTACAAAAGTCCAATGACAAGTACAAGCAACACCATGATCAACA
>ML796563.1:178666-192456 GCA_009831015.1 Picea engelmannii
ATTATGGGTCGTACACCATCACCAAGGCCATAGGGGATAATGCTTTTGAGCTCAACATTCCTCCTTTCCTTGGCTTGCACCCAGTGTTCAACGTGGATCTCCTTCGCCCTTATTTCCCACCATTATTGGACACCTCAAAAGTAGCAGAACAACTGACACCAAAAAAGCTCAACCCCGACTGCATACAACATGCATCCAGTGATCATATTGTGGACACACATATCAAGGGCACTCGACAGCAAAGGATCCATCTTTATCGAGTCGTCAAAGCAGGGCAGCTCCTCCACCAAGGCAAGTGGCTCACCCGGGGCCAAATTCAACAAACATTTCCTCATCTGATGGGGGAAATCAACGCAATGAAGATCATTGCTTCCTAAGGAGGGAGGATTGATCTAGGTGGATACCGGTGGCCACCCACCTTTTCCAACTGGCTCAAAATAGTTTTTTGGCAATTTTGGTAATATACTATTTTTAGCAGTGTTTCACTTCTAGAGCCATTTTGAGGCCCTAAACGATGTTTTTTGGGAAAACGAGGATATCAAAATTCCTTACTCATTACCCCCAAAATAAAACTCCTCAACGATACCTTTCCAACGGGCTATCATACGTCTAAAACAAAGATCATATGCAAAAGTTACGACCCCGGGAAGTTGATGTACTAACTTACCCAAACGAGGCCCACATGACTTTTGGCGCTTCATCTCCTAAGGTTAGGTTTTTGGATGTCTAGGGTTTTGGGAATTCCTGTTTATTGTAAAAATTCCTTCAGAGCCTCATGGTAATCATCTTCTTGTGAATGAGCGCAGCCGTCACATCTCTTCTCAAAGATAAGCCGCCACCGTTCCAACAAGCTTGTTTCTGCTGCATTTTACAGTTTCAGCTTATTTCCTTATTGAATAGAAACCAATTTTACCGTATCTCTGTTATTTTGTGTTAAGCACCTGTTAATAATTTGTAGTCATTTTGTTCTTCTCATAAAATATGGATCAGGGTGTTCTAAGGCTTTAATGCACAGTTCAACTGCAGCGCTGATCCGACTATAGGTGCTCGTATCTATACAAGGTGACGTCAGAGATGTGCGTGTGAAGGTGGCATGGAGAACAAACATGGCATTGAGAGGGGACGTGTCGATATCTGTTTCGAGGAGTCGCTTGTCAATGTGTCAAGGGATCCACTTTAGTCGCAAGGTGAACAAAGTACAAGATCAAAAATCCAACGGACTAGATTAGATTGTCCTTTTCGATCAGAAGGTCAAAATTATGTGAGCAAGAGTCCATCAGGCATTAGGTGAAGGTGGTAGTGACGTGGCAAACCGATGTGGCACTGGGTCAATACAATGCAATGGTTTATTGGTTTGTGAGTGAAATGACATGTCAAATAGTCCCACAGGCATGAGGAGGGAAGTGAAACGTCAGATCACACAATCGATGGTTCAAATTTGTTCATTCGTTTGATCAGACAGTCTGTAGCATCTGTGGTAGAATGCGTATCGGTCATCGAATGAGGTGAGCAAGTGTCCTAGATGAAATATATGGTCAATACATCTGATGGCCAATGGGTCCATCGTTCATCGACTGATCAGTGCAAGAACCCTATAACATGACAAACCAGCATTGCAAAACCCCCCAATGACAGATGAGCATGAAAATTGAGGCGTGACATGGAATTCCATGCTTTAGTACGGATGATGATGTGGCAATGCCACTTGGCATAATATGTGGCCATTACCAATCACAAATTATGACAAGGAAATCGTCCAGGTGATGACATGGCAATGGTACAACCGACACATGGCATCTTACATGGCACTCAAAAACTCCACAAAATGCTTCTTCCTTTGTTAATCATGGATGGCTAAGATTGAATGATGACTTTGATCGAATTTTGGATATTTATTGGGCCTTGAATATTCACCCTTAAGTTCAATTGGTGGAATTATCCCTAGGCTCTGATCTTCACCTGAAGATCTCATCGGACGACGCAGGAAAAAGGTTGTGTGTGTGTGTGTTGGTATGTTGAATGGCCCGACACCCAATGGGCTAGTCAGTGGTCGGGTGGTTTTGATGATTTTATTTTTTTTATTAAAACGTCTCATTCCTCTGTTGGCCCAAAACCACCCGATAGGCATTCTCTACAGATTTATGCGTTTACACTCTTGTTGCTTGGTCAATTAGACTTCGAAGTTGGTTGTGGCCACTTTGGGTTTAGTGTGGGCTTGCTTTACTTGTTCAAATGATCAAGGAAAACCAAACTTAAACAAAAATCAAGTAAATTTGAGGAAACACAGCATTTTAAAACCGATGAATCCAAACAAACTGCGACAAAATTAGAGGTGGTACCCCAAATTTCAAGAAATTTTGAGGGTGTGTTGAGTGCTCAATAGATTGCTCTAAAGTTTTTTGGTTAAGTACATTACACATTAAGTACTTAGAGACAATTTGGGAATAATATTTAATACAACGATTGCCTTTGTTATTTATGATTCTTGCATTGTGACTACACCAAAGGTTATAGTTGATATTCCTATGAATCAAACGATTGATATCATTAACAATTGACAACTAGAAGTCATGCTCTCTGACAATGGTGGGAAAAGAACTTATGTTCCTCTACCATCTTCTACTTTAACAAAATCCAATAAACTAAACACAATTTCAACCACATAGAACTCTAGCGACATCAAAAGGGAATTATGAAATTGAAGGAGACATAAAATACCTTCTTACACACTTTGTTTTCTATCAATAGATATTTATGTAATTTTGGACAATGGCTTGTATAAATTTTGAAGACTATAAACATTTTTGAAATTTTATATTCTGTTTTTTTTAGGATGGAGAAGATTTTAAGGTTAGGAGAGATGTTTTGGATGGAGAGCTTGTAGACTTGTTGTGGTCAGGTCCACTCTTGGGTTGACTTGATTGGTTATATGTTGTGAGTCATTGGTCTATAGTCATATGTCGATTGATTTAGTGGTCATTTTTTGTTGATTGACTCGATCAAGACAATTTACATTTGTAACTACCTCCTTCACTGGGCAAAGTATATAAACTAGTTACACTAATCTTGTTTGATGGAAAACTGAAGAGAATAGTTGGATTGATTGTTGCTATATCTATTTATTTTTCCTTCTCTCTGATTATTTATGTGTGTATATTTATTTACTTATGTATCTTGAACATATATCTAATTTATGTGTATGAAAACCAATAGATAAACAACTACACATTATAGTTTATACTTACATTTGGAATACAACAAGTACTATGGCCTTCTAACATCTGAGATTTGGTGTATGTATATGTAATATATGTTGTTTAGCATTGAATCCTACATAAGATCTTAATAAAGTGTTGGTACATCTCCTTGCATTATTTATGGAGGTCATCCTCGATGATGGACAATGTTTGCATCCACTGGCATATCTCAATAAGAGAATTAATGCCACAAAATTCATGGAGGTTAGAGTATCATACCATTCAAGGTTGTGGAGAGTGTGGAGGGAGGCTAGACAAAGGAGCAGGGTCAACTCAATGTCTCTTGTACTTATATATCCTCCATGTGGGAATCCAACAAAATGGTACTAAATTTATATCCAATTAAGTTAATCATTTGACTTTTATATGATTGACCCAATGGAAGGTGGAATCAAGCACCTTGGATGAAAGATTATGAAACTTAGGAGTTCCACAACTATGAAATGTGCTAGCATCAAAGAATGCTTAACACAATTTAGCAAGACTAGAATTATGATTTCCAAGATTTGAATGGATTTTTCCAACTCCTTACCAGAATCACAGTTGTCAAATTCATGAAGTCTATCCATTCCCCTTGAGGGGGCTTCATTGAAAATACCATCCTTCGGGAGGGGGTATCCTTGTATTCTTGTCTTCTTCTCTATCCTCCAAGGGGATATTTAAATCCTTAATTTGCACTTCTACATTAGTATCCTTTTTTGTAAGTGTTGTAAACTGTTGATTGTCTGCATTATGATCATCTTCATTATCCAAGTACAATTGCTTATATGCTTGTAGCCTTTTAGATTTGTTATGTGTCGTTTTCTCCTTTTTCAACAAGCTTGCAATTGGGGACAACAATCATGAAGATGATATATTTGTTTGAAGATTCGTCACCAAAAATTCATATTCTTATAATCCAAGACTTAAGTCCATCATTAATTGTTCCTTTGATAGTATAATATTGTTTAGTAGATCATGGCTACTGTCAATCTCAACACATTCTCGTGTATATGCAAAAAGACCCAACTCAATCGGATCTACATACGATTTAAATATTTCCCCAAGGTATTCTCGATATGTTCAAAGACTGATAACTACCAAAAGTGTAATGGGATATTTGGGAGGCGAACCTAAACTAACATATTGGTGACAACCATATGGTGGGGTTGAAATATCAGAACCATGAGGTAACAAAGACCTACTCTTCCCTATAATCAAGGAACCTCCACAAAAACTTTTTGATAAGGTTGAGCATTTAACAATAAAGGAACCTTTAGTACATAGATATGCCTTATCATGTTTTGTGTAGGTTAATTGGAGTCACTTGTGCAGGTTTGATGTAGGATGTCAAAACCCATTAAAGCAATGGAATATTGCTTTTAATTCATAATACGTGACTAGATTCATGACCTCCTATTCAGACACCTCAAACATTGAAACTTCAATTGATTTCTCCATGATATATGCACTCGGTGGATGAGGATTCAAAGAAACTGAAGTGGAGTGTTTATTTATAACTACAGTTTTTAGGAAGAAGGTCCTCAACTACCCACCACTCCTCTAGGAATATGCAAAGCTTGATACCTTCCAAATTGTGCTTGATGATAAAGGCCCTAATCCACAAGGCACAACCCAAAAGGGAACTACTAGGATGATCACCATTATCACCTAAGTAACCTATCCTCTTCACTTGAGGTCAGATCTCCTCTTACTCAAGGGGGGTATCCCTAGTAGCATTACTAAAGCTAAGTAACAAGGCACAAGGTAAGTGAGACTATCTTTAGTAAAATAATGTTGTTGGTATTTTTAGGATATAAAAGAGGTGATAGAAGGAAGTAGAGATTAGTTCCAAATCCAATAAGGGAAATGGTGTCAAGGTGAGTCAAAGGGAGCTTATGGGGTCAAGAAGAAAACCCCTCTTCAAAATTGGTCTATTTTATCTAATTATTAGGATGAGGAGACTTGAGCCAAAGGAAAAAAGAGCCTCTTATCTAATCAAGATAATCAATGAAGACCAGGGCCCTAAAATAATGGGTACTCAAGGGAGCACCTTCACCAACAAGATCAACTATAGCTTGATAAATGTACTCAATACCCTTGCTAGGGTTCCTAGATGGATAGAAAAAGAAATGAATCAAATAATTGTCAAACTAACAAAGGAAGAAGAATAGGAGTTACCCCAAAACGTCTTATTTCCAAGTGATAGACTCTACCCTTCAATGGATCGATCTTGTAGAAGACTTCAGCATTCACAATCGAAATTTATGCACCAAATATAACCCTAGGTAGAAGAGCTTCAATAATTAACTCCAAATCCCACAAAGAAAGAGCCCTTATACATTACATGTTCTCCAAGAAAAATATGTCAATTAAGCTCCAAGGAGCGGAAGCTCCAAGGAGCGGAAGCTCCAAGAATTCAACCATGAATACAAATGAGGAAGGGATACTCTTTATACAGAGTCTAGCTCAACTTCATTTAAAATAAAATAATAATTTATCATGTGAAAACCCTAGATCTATCGCAAGGAAGAGTAAAAAATTATTTCCTCCAACTAATTATTCAACAATAAAAATAATGAAGTGGTCAAGACCACATGTACAAGTCTCCAACAAACATATGCCCAAGAGAATGGGACGTCCCCATGAAAGAAGGAAGAAGATCATTCAAAGGTGCAATATCTTTCCTCCAAAGGCCCCCAAGTGGAAACACAACCAAATCCATAAAGTAAGCAAATAAAACCTCCTAGATCTCCTCCAAGGTGGATGTGTAGCTCTCCAAGGTGAAACATCCAAACAAGTAATGAATAAAAGCTCCCAAAATTGGATGACCTCCAATAGATGCATGAAATATGGACTATGTGGCTTCAAGATCTAGGGCTCTCTTCACCATGTGCATATATCAATAATGAACTTCCCAAAAATCCAAAATGCTTAAGCAAAATATGTGGGTGTTCTTCAAATGAATAGTCAAAATGCAACGGAAATTTTTCTGCGACAGAATTTAAAAGCAACATTTTTGTGTTAGTTTTTCCCAAATTTCTATTAGGACGACATTTTGGAATTCCCTTACCATTATGTATTTAATGATGTTGACCTGGCATAAATATGGGCACTCTCTCAAAATATAATTGCTCCTAAAGTTAGGTCACCCTCAAAATATGCAATGCAACCCAAGATCTAGGGTTTGGAACCTCCTAGATCTTCTCTAATGTGGGACGTTGCCAACTATGAGTGCAAGCAACCTTCTTCAAGATGGATGTCACCTCAAAATAGGGCATGAAATAATGAAGAACCTCCCCAATAGACTTTTCGCATCTAAGGTGATACGTCCCATCAACAAGCATGATAAAATGTGTAAAGTAACCTTCAAAGTGGACGTCATCCTCAAATCAAGCAAGTGGACCCATGATACAAGGCCTCAACATTTGGAATGTCAATAAAAATCAACCATTTCCAAGAAAAACAAGCGACAACCCCCTTTAATACAACAATATGCCTCAACATTTGTTCCCAATAATCATCAACATGGCAGGTGTGGACTAATAAAGCATGATGAGATGTAAAGAGTAAGTCAAGTGTGTCATGAACAAATTCTCCAACCGCCGCCCTTCCTCACCTCCTCCCTCCCTCGTCGCATGTGCCCCCCTTCCCCTCCCCCCCTCCCTTCCATTGTTCCCCTCCCACTCTACCTCCCCTCCCTCCCCATGGCCCACATTGGCAACAACGAGTTTCCCTTGTGCCCCCCTGTCGTCCCCCTCCCCCTATGCCTCCCATCCCTCCCCGCAACCCGCACCTAGTGTGAGTCATGATGTAAACTCAACATTGTCAATTTTGGCCATGATAAGGGAGGGGAGGTTGAGTGGGAGGGGCACAACATGAGTTAGAGAGTGGACGCGAGGGGAAGGGGGCAAGGGGAAACTCGTCGTTACTAATGTGGGTTGCATTCTAAACCCATCGTTCCCAGTGCAGGCCACAGGAGGGAGGCGAGGTGAAGTGGGAGGGAGTGGAGAGGGGGTAGGGAGGAGGTGGGGAAAAGCGACGATTGGAGAATTCGCGGGGGTGGGGAATGGGGGATGTGTGATTCCAGTAATCACCCTCCCCCTAAGGTTTGTATTTTTCATGTTTATTTTTTTAATTTTTTGTTTTATTAGTTTTGTTTTGTTTTTTTTGTTTTTTTTAAGTTTGATTTTTATATTTTATTTTTTTTTCAAAGTTTTTATTTTTATAAAAAAAATTGATTGTTCTTTAATATTTTCCTTTTAAAGTTTCTTTGTTTTATTTTTGTTTTTTTATAAGTTTTTTTGTCATTATTTTTAGGGTTTATTTTTTATTTTATTTGGTTTTGGTTAGTATTTTAGGGGGTTTTAAAAAATAATCATATTTTTTAGTTATTTTAGTTTTTAAGGTTTATTTTTTAATATACCTGCGTATGGTAGAGTATATTGTAATTGCTTTTGAGTCAATTTAGTTTTACTTTCAATTAGTTGTTTCACATAAAATAATTTTCCTATGGTTTTACAATAGTTTTGTATTAAACTAAAAATTTGATAATTATAAAAATATTTTTCAACTTTTCTAAATATTGTATTCCAATTTTTTGATTCATTGAAAACAATGATGTGACTAATTTTATCTAGTTTAAAAATTGTTTGTAAAAAATTAAAAACATATTAAAATTTTAAAAATCTATTTTTTCATAAATTGCCAAAT
The DNA here is from genome assembly GCA_009831015.1 of Picea engelmannii. Classification (NCBI taxonomy): domain Eukaryota; kingdom Viridiplantae; phylum Streptophyta; class Pinopsida; order Pinales; family Pinaceae; genus Picea; species Picea engelmannii. The sequence continues at coordinate 186,616 of ML796563.1, forward strand.
AATCACATACAAGTACTATCCCTGTCATTTCCATAAATGAAAATAAATGCACTGTAAGATTCAAAAATGAAAATGTAATTTTTAATTACAATATATAACTATTTATCTTTTCTTTTATTGCCAAAAATAGTCTATGTAGCCTTTCCATTTGCATCTGTGCATCTGTCAAATCGGGTCGTGTTGTTGGCGCGTTCACCTTTAACGAATTCAACTTGTTTATATGAAAAAGTTAACAACGATGATAAGGTCGAATTCCTCCATGAGAAAATTACACTTTAGTCATATTAAAACAAAATCTTGCGCCCATTAAAACCGATTTACACTAAATTTAGTAAACTACTTTAATTACTCACTGATTAAGTCATTTTGGTGAGTGAGTTTTCTTTATGTGTGTGAGATTGTGTGCATCGATTTAGTAGAAGTTACTATGGTCCATAAGGACAATTTTTAAGAATATAAAAAAAAATCTGAATTTGTTTTGAATTTGGTAAAAACTTTAAGATTGATATGATATGGTTGTATTATAATGGGGTGTATAATACAACCATACATATCATGTGAAATTTAATTAATTTTGAATATGATTAAACTATTAAAAAATAAATTAAATTTAAATTATAAAAATTAAATTAAAATTGAAAATGGTTAAAATAAATTTTTTATATAATTAAATTTGATGATCCAAATTATTAAAACTTAGCTTATTATTCTTTTAAACTAAATGTAATTATAGAGTTTTGACATTATAAGGAGTCAAAATGTTTTTATGTGTTAGAAGAAGTCAACATTGTCACTCTAAAAAATTTCCAAAACTCACCAATTAAATTTAGATTATCAAAAAATAAATTATCAACATTTTATGTAATCAAATTTTATGATCCAAATTATTATATTAAAAATTTAGTTTAATAATTTTCTAAACTAATTATACTTGTATTTAAATTTAGAGTTTTGATGTTATAAGGAGTTCGACTATTTATTTTATTTGTTTTTACCCATTAAACTTGTTGAACTTAACATTCCAATTGTAAAAAGGGTGTCAAGGTTTCACTAGAATGTTACCAGAATTCAACATTCCAATTGTTAAAAAGGTTTCACGAGAATCTATTGTGATTTGATAGGCCAAAACCACTCATGCATACATGCTCTAGGAATTCAACATTTCAGTGGTAAAAAAGATAATACAAAATATCCCTAAATTATAGTACAAAATTCTCATTCATGCTTAATAATATAACATAAAAATTGATAATCATTAAAAGCAATAAGTGTAGCTAGTTGTCATGTAAATTAATATTAGTCTAGAAAACAAAAGTCTCAATTTATGTTCTTAAGGGAATCATGCATGCATTTAGAGGTAGGTAGTCATGATCCTTGGGGTGGCCTACCTAACACACAATTTGCCTTGCAAACTTTGTGGTTTCTCATTTTGACAATATATAGTCACTTTCATTACATTTGTCAATTACATTCATTGTATTACTTGGATTGCAAAGTCCCTAGTAATGTTCCTTCAACTTCTATTTATTATAAAATTACATTTGTCAATTACATTCATTGTATTACTTGGATTGCAAAGTCCCTAGTAATGTTCCTTCAACTTATATTTATTATAAATTGTTGGAAGTAACTCTAGAGAGCTTATTTCAAATTTCTTTAGGTTTAATTGGGAAAAGTTAGAATTAAGTCTATTGAGTCACTATTAAGCCTAGGCAAACAATAACAGTATTAAGAATCTTCTTTATATCAAGATAGTTTTAATTAGTCAAGGTCCCAAATCACTATGATCTTGAGCTATGCATCATTTCCTTGCAAATGTGTATTTTTTTAATAATTGTTTTTATTATTAAAGTAAAATGCTTTTATTACGTGTTGTAATTCATTTGTAAACTAATCTTGTGCTATTTTTTTTTTCAAATTTTTCATAAGAGGTAAGTACTGAGTAGCTTTGTTGCTCATTCCACTTGTTTATTTATTTTTAATTTTGTTTTTCTTAGGTTTTTTTTTTTTTTGTCCTTTTTTAAGTTTTATTTATTTTATTTTTGTTTTTTAATTTGTGTTATGTTTTTTTGGAAAAAAATGGTGTTGTTTTTCTTTTCTTTTTTAATTGTTTATGGAGGTTTTTTTTCAATTTATTTAATTTTTAATGTAATTAAAAAAAATTATTTAGTTGGTAAATAATTTTTTAGCAAACACCCCACTTTTCGATCTAGGAGGCAATTTTAAGTTTTTTATTTGCAATGGTACCAATTGTCAAGGGCATGGTTTCAAGTAAGTCGTAATTTTAACTACAAAAATAAACTTGGTGTTATCGGTAGCATCACTTTTTGATTTGAGGGTCAATTTTAAGGTTCTGTCCACAATCGTATCGGTTGTCAAGTCGATTTCAAATAAGTCACAATCTTAACAACCCTTCCCCCCCCCGCGCAAATAAATAAATAAATAACTTTTTGATTCAAGGGTTGGCTTTGGTGTTTTTTACCTAAAAATATAAATTTTTTGGGTCGTAGTTCTTGTTTGAGGTCACAGTTCTGTTAAGCCAGTAACTATGTTTCACAAAGAAACTAACCAACTCATCAAGGAGAAATATGACCTCATCAAAATATGTGTGAAGTGATGATGGATGTGCAAATGACTCTAAATGTGGGCTCAAGAAGGGTAGTACTCAAGGTAATATCATGCTCGATGCTACAAGTAATCCATCCACATGTGAATATCATCCATAAGAGCTAGGGCATTGGAGAAAAGGAACCCTAACCATGTCCATGTTCATCTATCCTAGCAACAAACCATGTGTAAGAAAGTGAGTGTATACCAAGCACTCTATGCCACGTTGAAGCCAATGCAATGTCCAATTAGCCCAAAAGTGCTAGGGTGTTCCACCAAGGGATCCTTATATCCTCATATCCAATCATTTATCAAGGAGTGGAGACTAGAACATCACATGATCAATTGTAATGTTATATCTCTATGATAATCAAGTATGCCAAGCAAAGCACCATAAAAATTCTATCACGCCATCATCCATGTCGTCAATAATCCACGAAACCAAGTGAACACCCTAACCATCCAAAGATCTATGTGATGAAAATCACAATGGTAGAGAAAAAAATCACTAGTTTAAGTGTTATGTACCAAACATCCAAATAGCATAAAAGGATAAAGATAAGTAACTCCATGCCTTGAGAATTAGAGAGAATTAATGAATATGAAGCCTCTTTGAGGGGTAACCTCTCTTTACAATATAATAAATGTAGAAGATGAGATAATTTCTAAGACTAGGTTTCCTTGGTATATATAGGAGACAAATGCTACAATAACAATTAAACGGTCTAGCTAGCAACACTAATATAACAATAGAAATGTAATAACTCAGTATCTAGGGATTTATTTTGAGCTTAACATGGGGCTTTATCTAGGGCTTAACATGCCCCTTCCCTTCAAACAAGTGTTTCCCTCAACAATTGATTAGCTGCAGATGTTGTTGCAAGAAGAAATCATCTTCCCATGTCAACACTTCTACTTGTAGGTTCTTCAACTTGATGTGGTACTCGGTAATTGCTTGATTTTGTAGTTGCTTAATCCTTGATTCAAGAATTGTTTATGGTTCTAGTATGATTCTCCATTCTTCATTAATCTTTGGGAAAACAGTCTAAACTAGAATCTTGTCATCGATTACCTCCTTTAATAAAGAAACATTAAAGACTAGATGTACACATGAAGATGGGAGCAACCTCAATTTGTAAGCCATAGTTCTTATCCTCTACAACACCTTATAGGGACCACAGTACTTGGGTGTTAATTTATTGTCCCTATTTTGTTGTTAGAGGGACATCTATTTGTATAGTTGTAGCCTCGACAATACTTAATCCCCCACTTCAAATTCCCTTTCTCTACAATGTTTATCTTATTTTTGTTTCATCCTATTTTGTGTTATAGCCAAGTTGTCCTTTAATAGTTGGAGAACATCTTGTTGGTGTTCTATGTGGTCCTCCACTACTTGTACCTTCCTTTCCCTCTCAAGGGTGATGTGATAGATGGAGGATGATAGCCGTAAGGTGCCATAAATGAGGACATTCTTGATGATGTGTGGAAGGATGTGTTGTACCACCATTCTGCCAAGGGAAACCACTTGATCCATTATGTATGTTTATCAAATGCAAAGAAATGTAGATACCCTTCTAGACATTTATTCACAATATTAGTTTTCCCATTAGATTGAGGATAGTAAGAGGAGCTACAAGCCAATTGAGTACCCAAACAAGAAAATAATTCAGTCCAAATATTACCAATAAAAATTGGATCTCTATCACTTAAAATAATCTTAGGGGTTCCATGTAAGTTTTGAACTATTTCCATGAACGTTGAGCCTACTATACTTTCTTTAAAAGGATGAGAAAGAGAGCAAAAATGGCCATACTTTGTGAGTTAATCCACCACTACCATGATGACATTCTTTCCTTTGGACTTGGGTAGACCTGTAATAAAATCCATTGAAACGTCTTCCCAATGTTGACTTGGTATGGCTACTGGTTGGAGGAGACATGGGTGTAACAACCCTAATTAATTATTTATTTATCATGATTAAATATTAGTTTAATAAATATTAGTTTAATAAATGTTAGTTTAATAAATTATTAATTTAGATTTTTTTAAGACTTATATTATAATTTAATTGTATTGGTAGATGGACCCATTTATGGAGGGGGGGATAAGGTGGTTGAGATTTAATGGGGGGATAAAATGGTTGGATAAGGGAGGAGAAAGGGGATAAGGCAAGGTGGAGGACTCGGGAAGGAAAGCTCTTTTGGGGGTCAATATATTTTTAACTGATGAGAGAGGGAGAAGGTGAAGGGGGCAACAATTTTGGAGAAGGTGAAGGGAGGAACAGTTTTGGACTGCATCTGGATTACTGGTTTCATTTGGTTTTACTTGAGGAGTTTGCTTGAGGACTTTCACAGGGGGAACCTATTGCTGGGAATTTTGGGCTCAGGGGCCAAGAAACCATAAGGAATCCTGGGTCTAGGGAACCGGATAGGCTGTTCCTAGCTGGCTGGGAGGTTAGTCAATTTTGTGCAAAGTTTCAGAACAACATCAGTTTGAGGTATTTATCATCATTATTATGTTGTGTTAATTATTGTTATATTGTTCCTTTTTTTTTATGCTGAACATGTTATTCTCTATCATGCTGCTCTCATTTTTAAATTCTATTGAACAATGAGTTGTTCTTATGCTAAATAGAGAACAATAAATAAATTATTATAGCATTTCTATATCTAGATTTTGTTTGGTAAGGTTCTGTATGGACAGGCCTTACACATGGTATCAGAGCCAAGTTTAAAAACTTGGACCAGGGCCTACCCACCTACCTACCCACATGTAAAAAAAAGAAAGTTTAAGAATGTTGTTCCAACAACAACCCAAAAAACACTGAAATTTCCACTAATAAACCCTTGAATAACCCTGAAAACACTAATAAGAATTATGAAATAGATTAAGATGTAGCAGGAAGGAGTCCTGGAGTTCTGTTCCATCCTCCCATCTCTGGTTTCAGCCACCAAACCATATGTTTACTTGTAAGAACCTTCACCTACAAAGGACAAAGAAAGACATCATAAAAGAAGCATTAAATATTTACCAAATTAAAAGTTGCTTATCATTATTGTGTGAAATGCGTTTTCAACACTCGAAAATAGGAACCACTTTAAATGTATAAAAAAAAAATGTATATATAATTATTAATGTATTTTTTATTTATGTATGTATATATAAGAAAACTTTGTAAAACCTAGGTGCCGACCATGATGGCCATGGTTGTGATCCCACCAGAGGGTTGGTTAT